>JAIPRN010001100.1:0-48708 GCA_025469175.1 Geopemphigus sp. TES_GeoC_2020
TACACCGAATTATAAAGTAACTATTCGTAACGCGTTCGAAATAATCGTTCGTCTAATTTCAATCTCATATAATTTTTATCGCTATTGATTTAATCAAATCAATTCTCTATCCAGACACGTATTACGGAACGAAAAACGCGTACTTATACGATTTAATGTATTGGATAATAAATACTGAAATTAACGCGATTAAAAGTAAAATCGACGGGTGTGCGCGAAATTTTAGGAAAAAAATGTATATTTGCCGCTCCGACTACGCACAATTATCAAATCACTTCGAATATCGAAGTTTTTTTCGGGAGTTGATACGAAAAATCATTTAAAAACAACGTTTAACGACTGGTGTCTACGTAACGAATATTATTATACGCCGGTACAAATACGCGGTATCTTAGAAATAACTGTAATTGTAATCGTAAGCATGATCGAAGTGTCATAGTCGTCATAATCACGATTAAAGATTGGACTATCTATCTATATTTATATTCTCGTTTTCATATTTTAATATATACGCGTAAGTATGTCGATTACATCGAAATAACGAACTTTTTTTATCGATACTATAAAATTTAAAAATTTAAAACGTATATCGATATACTCCCGTAATTTAAATTCTCGGGTACTGCCCAAATGTGTTATGACAACTGTCTATTTTAATCAAGAACTACGTGTATTAAAACTACTTGTTAGTTCGAAGTTTCTGTTTAATCGTTTTCGAAATATAATATCAAATAATACACTTACCTTTAGCGTCACTTAGAAATCACTTTTGGCGCGCAATTCTAAACCGAACTTAACGTACGATTGATATCGATTAACGACATTTTATTTCTACGCATTTTACGTATTTTCCGTCCTATTTTATATATACTACCGAAAACGTTGAAAAGGAAAAAGAACTTAATAAATTGAAAGAAGACCGATATGTTTTGACGTTTCAATAAATCGTTCGGTAATTTTTGTAATTTTTCAACGATTTCAAATATTCCGTAAGGCCGACCCCGAGTAGCCGGTGGCGAGAAAGAGGAAGATTTGAAATATTCCACAAACGAAATATCATTTTTAAAGCGCGACGATTTCGTACGTTCGTTTCGAACTCTGGATAATAGTTCGTTTGAGAGTTTTCGCTGGTGCCAAGATAAATGAAGCGCGCTCGCGTTTAAACTAATAACGGTAGTGCCGTTTAACTTATTGAACGGAAAACGATAACGACCTCGGAAAAAGATTTTTATTATATTGAACCGGGCGAGCGTTGTATCTGGTTGGTGCAATGGTAAGTATTAATTATAAAGACGATCGAGTGGATAAAATGTAAACGTTCGAAGCGATCGTTCGAAACAATTAGGGGAATTAATCCGAAACGAGAGCGGTGACGAATTAATCGAATTTTTATCAGATCGAATAATTACCGCGGCGCCGAAATGGTTAGCCAATACGTGAAACGGCTCGGCGCGTTCGGAAGCGGAACGAGACCGACATAATAAAAACGCCCGCGATAAGGTGAACGGAGAATAAAATTCCTTTTGATTACTTATTCGAACGTTTAACGAGCCAACAAAACCTACGCGTTTCAACACGGATCGTCGACTCCGATACTAAAACGGGCAATCTAATCGCGGGCTAGGCAAATAAAATAGGCGGCCGCGTTGTTAGAGGCTCGAACGAGAAACGTCGTACGTATTTTTTTTTTTTATTTCCAAACGCGACGTCCTGTCGGATTAATAAGCGCGATTTTTCCGTGATCGGCCGTCAGTCGCGACGAAGCGCATAATAAAATACGACGAAATCGTCGTAAACGTATCGATTCGTCGTCCCTGGGGGACTTAAGTCCAATGGTTTACCGATGGACGACTACGCATTTCGTTCGTTCCGACGGTCTCGGGGGCGCATAAAACGTACACGGCCAGTTCGTACGGTCGTCATGGACTCGCGCGTGAGTAACGCGCGCCGGTATAAATAAGGCGATTTCGACGACGACGTAAAACGTCGAAAAACGATCAGCCCGATTTCGCGATGACCACCGAGCGGACGACGACGATGGTCGAATCTGCTGACGACATGGTCCGTTCCGAGACTTTCACGGCGAGCTCGTTCTCGTCGACGATCGGTGCCGGTAACAGTTTCGCGGCAAACCAATCCGACGTATTGCCGAAACGGCAGCAAAGTGTGGTTCGTGTTATCGATCGAACGTCATGGCGCGCGTCGAAATTCGAAATGACCGACGACGATAAGCTTTGGCCGGAATTGCAATCGCCGCCGCCGCCGTCGTCGTCGTCGTCGTCCGACACGCGTTGGTCGTCGTCAATGTCGTCCGACACCACGATCCGGTCGGACGGAACGCCGACGTCATCGACCAGTGACACGGACTCGGGCGATCTGCTTAACAATAATCCGTTCCTCAAAAAGTTAAGAAACCCGAGCGTAGTGCAAATCACGAATAGTCTGGACAACGACACGTCGTTCGCGAAATATTACGACGACTCCGTTTTGAAACCGTTCTTTCGAGAAAACACGCCGTCAACTCGCTCGCCGTTGGACAGTTTGGAATTTCAAGTTATTATACCGCACTTACCTAACGTTTTCGTTCCGTCCGTGTACCATTTAACATAGGCTCCTAGTCGACTCTTCGAATATCCCGAAAAACTGGTCGTTCTCTATCGACGATTCGGGATTATTACGACGGGGAATAATAATGGACCAACATACGAACCGTACGGTTCCGTTACCTCGGGTGTCATTATCGATCATTTTACTGTAAATAATTTTGTATAACTCAAAAATAAAAATAAAACACCTGGGATTGGGGAAAAGAAATACATTACCTATATGTAGGTATTAGGTATAAGTGGGGGGATGTGTTTAACTTTTAGCGAGTTATTACGTAATTTATTTTCAAGATCGTTAGTTCGAGAATTATTTAGGAAGTTATTATTAAATATCGAATCACTTACCTGTCCGGTCCTGTCGATTTGAATGAATTTAATAGGAAATACTTGTAAACTAAGTAAAGGTTGGTTCAAGTTTCGTTCTAATATTTATTAAAGTGTCATTTATCGATACACTATTACATCAAATT
Source organism: Geopemphigus sp. TES_GeoC_2020 (assembly GCA_025469175.1). Lineage (NCBI taxonomy): Eukaryota > Metazoa > Arthropoda > Insecta > Hemiptera > Aphididae > Geopemphigus > Geopemphigus sp. TES_GeoC_2020. Next base: position 3,077 of record JAIPRN010001100.1, read on the forward strand.
ACATTGAAATATGCTTATATTATTGGTTCCCACAATTATGATATTCTCGGATATCCTTACATTTACGTTACATCAAAATATGTTTATGTTATTATTTCCCACAGTTATGATGTCTGTAGATATCATTACAATTTCGAAGTGTTACATTTTTTTGTATGTTTAAAAAATAAATCCCATTTTTACCGCTTTTATAGACTATTCGCACTTTTTCGATTCGCCGTAAACGTATAAATATCGAACGGCGATATTAACCATTATTTTATCACTATAGCGAGTAGTTCATAAATATCTATAAGTTACGCGGTAAAAATGAATTCTAAACGTTAAAAGCGTACGCGTTCGTTACGATGTGTTTTACGTATGTCCGACGAACGTGACGAAGTATTTTTAATTTTATTTACGAGGTCGTCAAAAATTGGGATAAATCGTTTTTTGAAATTTTCGTCATGTTTTCCTAAATCTAAAGTGTCGCTTCGAAAACGTAATTTTTAGCGACGTTTCACCGTAGTACATACTTTGACTTAGTTATGTTATTAATATTTGAAAGGGTTGAAAGGTTAATGGAATAGACCGACGTCATTCGGTAGAAGCCGCCGACGACAATAATCGACGTTATCTTGAACGTCAACAAATTGTAGAAAAACTAAGATTAACAACATTCGTTTTCGAAACGAGTTAATAATAAAAAGCCGTTTTTGGATTTCGGGAAAAACATTTTTAAATAGAACGCGTACAATTCTATCTAAACTACGGTATTCGTACATGGTACTATAAAGTGGCGTATTAACAAGGAGGAGGATGAACCCCCTACCAAAAATTTGTTGAAAGAATTAACTTCTTACGAGATATATATTTTTAGAGACAATAATAACGAAAAACTAAAATATTTTTAAACTTCCATACACATAATATAACACGTTAATTAAAAACGAATAATCTTTTAAATTTTATAATATGTATTGTTTTGTTAGGGTCGTCCAATTTATTTATTTAAAAATAAACCCCCCTTCAAAATGCAGATCTAAGTACGCCACTGGTACTATATTACGTTTATTAAACAAAAAAAAAGAAAAACGAAAACCACCTGAACGACATTTGCCAATCGACAAATTTGTGTTATCGTACAACGTTTTATGCCGCAGAAGAAAGATCATGAACCATCCATTCGTGTTCCGAAAGAACTCTTAAAGAACTATCGTAAATTCAAACATCAATTCCATTGGTCGGAGGACATAGATTATGGTGGTTCGTGGGTAATGAACAGAGCGAAAGAAATCTTCGAGCACGTGGACGCGCAGAAAAGCGAGATATTCGAAAACAGTTCCGGGGAAACGTCCGTAGGTCTAGAAACCAAGCCGGATTTCGAAGACCGCGACGACGGTATCTCGTACGAAATGGCGACGAAATTGTGCGGCGATATTCCGTCATCGACGACGCATGACGAAACAATAGCAGCGGGCCGATGTCAGCCAGACGGTAAATGGACCAAACTCTACGAACAGCTCGTGAACTTCACGCCGTTTTTAAAGGAACCGACGCGTGCGCACGTTCGGCCGTGTCCCGATATAGTCGGCACTGTGCCGTACACGTGAATCACCTACGCACGTGATGGACGAAGTCGATTTTTCGATTTGTAGGCTCGTCTATTTTCCAATATCGTGTCGCGTTTTCATCAATTTGTAATGTGTTTTTTCTTCTTCGTTGACACGCGCCGCTCTTATTCCGATCAACGTGACGACGTCGTGCCAATCGGAATACCGTCAAAACGTCGTCGTCGTCGTAATACGTTCGACGAGTAAAACGAAGGCGTGTTTACGTGCACGTTTACCCGCTCGGGAAGCCTGCGGAAAATCGCCGCCGTCGATAATGACCGAACGGACGATTTCGATTTTGGGACGAAAAATCACCGTCACCGCGGCCTGCACCGACCGCCGGAGTAAATCGGTTACGGTTTGGTCCTAACGGTCAGTCGCCGCGTTTCGGATTCCACGACTTTTTCGCGTCAGAAGATTTCCGAGATTCGCTTTCGGAAATTTTTTACTCGAGTACTTCTTTCGTTTCGGCCGTATTTCAAACACGAATGGTTCGATCTTTTTAAAATAAAAATTATAAATCAAAAATATTTCAAAAGCTCGCGTTTAAATTGTACTTTCGACTACACGGATTAGTTATAACGTACGTAATTCCTCGCCGATAAGCCGAAATCCTCGGCCGTCCGTTGTGTCGCGTGGGCTCGATATTTATACCAATCGGAGATGTCGTCTAACTAAATCATTCCAATTCCGGCACGTTCGTAAATCTTCGTAATGGCCATAAACGGATTGAAAAAATAATTATTTCCGAAACGGGGTGCTCTATTACGGATATTTGATTGACTCTGAACGCGACCCGTGAACGAACACAAATTTCGCAAAATTCTAAACGCGTGTATAATATACAAATTGCCCGTCGTCGGATTCTATTTGTCCATTCGTGAAACCGATTTGACGAGAATCGTTATTTTTACGCCTTTTTAAACTGGTCGTGTTTTTAACCAGCGAAACACAACAAAATGTTACGCGAATTAGTTGCGTAGTCCGTAATTGACCGTTTTATACGTTTATCCGTTCGGGTTTTAAAAAACTAAAACGACGACAAGCAATTGGAACGGTGTCGGCTAACTTGCTATTTGGTTACCGAAAAAACGTAAAACTACAAACGATTATAGAATGTTGCTCGTCTATCGTGTTCGTTTACATTTGACGGTACACACGTACGAACATAATTCGATTAATTTTAGTCTTATAGACGAGCGAACAACTAACGACATTGTATTGAAATTAGAAGAACTTCAATGGTCCGACGAAAAGGACGATTGACCACTCTGTTGACCGTGAACTCTGTGGCATTTGCGCCCTTCGTACGAACAATTTGGACATGAAAACTACGTCATTTCACGCAAAACTTTTCGTCGGGCGCCTATTTATTCGAAATTAATTTCGGCCGATTCTCACGCGTAAGCCAATAATTTTTACCCTAAAATTGCAGTTTTACCCTAAAATTACGCGCGCGTTTCGCTTCGACCAAATTACATGTCAATTACGCAAAAACCAAACGCGTCGTTATTTATTCCCGAAATAAGCAATTTAGCTTAAAGTTCGAATTCCAAAGTTTTCCGTACGCCGCAGTTTACTTATTTCAATGTAATCGGCTTCATTTCAAGGCCATTTTGAGGTGAGTATGATCCTAAATGTTTTTGTTAGCACGCTGTGTCGCTGTGTACGATATCTGTAGTTGCGTTTAATTTATTCGTCGTATTAATAATACGAGTAAATAAAATAAACTTTCCTACAGTGTAGGCTCTCGAGTTTGATTTAGTGACGTTTTAGTTTTTTTTTTTTAATTTACCAAAAAAACACCGGAAATCGACGATTTTAGATATCCGTTGAATAACGGTCGTTTCGAAAATCGTTTTGGATCAATCGAAAACGAGAAATTCGAACGATCACGTAATAAAACGTACGGCGCGGCACGTTTTCACCAATTTTCGTGACGTTGCGACAACCCCACGAAATCGGATCGCGTTTGTTGCGCGCGAACGAATGTCCGCGACACGTTCACGGACCGCGGGAAATCGAACGCATCACGGAAAGGCGAAATATTTTCGAACGTTTTCCGCGGTACCGTTTAGGCGCGCCGAACGAAAAAAACTTAATTAAAACGATCGTTACGTATTCAAACCATACCCCCACCAAATTGGTATAAACGTGTATACGATTTTGTTCCCGGGAAAAAAAACAATAAGGTAGGGTGTATATATATAGTTAGGAACGCGTTTCGTGACTGTACATCATAATTTGCGTGGGATTTTTTTTATATATGTAGAAGATCGTAATATACCGGAGTTAATACCTCGTCCGTGACGATGAAACGTAGTAGGAGGTATTCTATATTTAATATATTTACCTCGGCCGTCGTAAGTTTATTTTCGTACGAAAACGTACAAATCTGACGGATTACCTTGGGACATAATACGAGAGTCGGTTCGGTATTTAGAAGAATTAACGTGTCGGCATAAAGGAAAAAAACCACGGCGCGTAAGTAATATTCTTTCCGCGAAGGAAACGGGTTTTTTTTTGTCTGCCGTGTTAAAAAAAAACCGTTAACTTTTCGGCGAAACCGGTAAGAGAACACAATGGCAAGAAGCTCGAGCGATACACAAACGCGCCCGTTCGACAATGGTAAACCGTCGGATCGTTAACTTTCGAACATAACGCCGACGTGGATAAATCTTCACGACCGGAACGTAACACGTCGCGCGATTCGGTTTTAAAAGCAGCCGCTGTGGAACTCTATCGTTGGCACGCATGTCCCTGAAGTATAATAAAATGTTCAGCTGTATTTATTGTTTCGTTGTTTCGTAATTCTCCGGTCCATTTTTTTTTAACAAAATTGTTGAGCTCATAAAAACACGTCTAATCATAGCGGCTGCCACTTAAAAAGTAAACGATGAATACAGCCGAAAATTTTGTCATATTTCGAGAATATGCGTGGCAACACAATAAGAAAACATGTTGACAATTGGGCTCTCCAAGCCCGAAAATTAAACAATTTTCCGTTATTTTTTGAACATACCTCGTACATGTATACATATATATAAATGTATTGTTAAGATATTGGTTACGTGTACAATGTATACGGCATTTCTCGTCTTGAACTCTGTCGTCGGAACGAAATACGACTCTAAAAGGATATCATTCAATCATTACGAAGTCCCGTCCGTAAACCGTTTTTCGACCTTGTTTGCGATTTAATAACCCGCGTAATAACGCGGAATAACAACGCGACCAAATAAGCGCGTATCGAAACGACGTTTAATTGTATACGATACTACACGTTCGACGAACGCGAGAAAGCCACTGACAATATGAAGCATAATGTGTAACCACCGTGATCAAAATTGATTGAATATACGTGAACGTTTGTGCCGTTTATTGTCGCAGGTCGCCGCCGAGGTTCACGATATCCGACGAGTTCCTGCAAAATATATTTACACGAACGCGTATTTCGCGGAAACACGAAACGCCACGTCAACCCGACGGGATGGTTCGCGGTTCGACGATCGTATTTTTATTCGCGAAAAACGTTTATTATCGTCGTTATTTTCGTTACGTTTCCGTTCGATTATCGTCAATAATCGTATCGGATCTTTTTCTTTCCCACTCGGATGGCCCGTTCTTGTCCCCACTTTTCACTTCTCCCACACACCAATCATATTCTCCGCACCACCCTTTTCTCAGCCAATCTCTTCCTATCCTACAATGTTCACCTTCGTTCCCTTTGTCACCTCTACTGTCTTTTCTTTCCTTAATACACGCCCTAAAACCATCGCGCCGATCTGTCGGTCACAAACGCATTTTATCTCACCCGTCGCCCAACCTCGTATTATACTCATTTCCTATTATACGCATTTCTCGTCAACCGCCATTAACATTCTCGTCTCCGTTACACGCGTTCCACTTATCTGTGTACTGCCTAACATCCATTCAGTGTTACGGATGTCTTACAAAATCTACCGTTTACTCAAATTGAAATCCTCTTACAACACCTGACGCTTCTTCTCTCCACTTAGTCCATCCACGCATAATTCCGTGTTTCGTATCGTTTTGAAAACTTTCGTCTTTCTACAATACAAACCCTTAAATACTTAAAACTTTTCAATTTTACTTGAATCTTCACCTCAAATATCTGCCTTTTCTCATTGGCTCTACTTGTAACTTCCTTGTATCAAAATCATACTTAAGATTCTCTGTCTTACACCTCTATAAATACTCCCTGATCCTTCATCTGAAAATGTTGCTCTTCACTTTTCACGCATATTGTTAACTTTCTACAGACTCGTATACCAGCGCAATATCATTAATTATAATTGTAATCGCGTACTAAATTGCAATTAAAATTATTTTGACGTTCGTATATATAACGCAATACCCCTTGCATTCCCGTGGGTCTGAACTACGGAGATAAAGACATTTCGAAACAAATTATTAAATACGAATTAATTAATATTTACTAAATTCGGCCGTTTATAATGGCATTTAACACGTTCAAAAGTTTAGTGTATGTATACTCACAAAACTTCTTTTAAATAAAAAGAGAAAAACACGTTCAAAACAATATTCGTACCTGTTTATCGTCGTATTTGTTAACATTGTTTTACGAATTAAATCCGGCGTTTTCTAATATTGCGGATGGGATTAACTTTTTTCATTTGTCTTCGTGAGTTGCAAAAGTTTACTAATGGTCTGAGTGTTAAGAAGTAAACAATCTCGGAAAAGCTTAAAAAACTAAAACCCAAACACAATCCCATTATACCGCCTATGCTACCTGTAAAAATAACAAAGTGCCGTATTACCACACACGGATATATCGTGGTCGCGTAAATAAATTCACGAGCGCAAATTACCTAATAATAACGTACGTACCCATAAATTGACCGAACGTGGAAGTCAATATTCGATTAAATCCGATATAGTTTTTATTATGATAAAAAACACTCAATAAGATCAAACCGTTCGTCCTATAAAAAAAAATTATATACGTTCTTCGTTTAAATTGGCAATTAATAACGTGTGTTATTAACACGAAGCGGGTCGTAATCGTTGTACGTTATAGAAAATATCGTTTTGTCCTTGTACCGCGGGTACTTAATATCCCTAATAATTTTGGATCTCGGATTTTTTCCCGTTAACCGTTTCGAACGCGTAGTTTAAATTAATTCCTACGTTGAACTTTTGTTCACGTCGTCGATCGACTTATAATGAGCGCTCGTCCCGGATAATTTATATTGAATATCGTTACAGCTTGGGAAACATCCGCACGAACGTGTCTCGGCCGCTTAAAAAACAAAAAGGAAAACGTTCGATACGATTTAAACTGTGGGCTGTTCGTGTTTATTGAAAAAACGTACTCGACACTTCCACCCAACATGACATTTTGGCCAATCCGCAAACCGCCGTGTTCTTCGTTCCTACAAACACGCACACAGGCGTTGAACCAAGAAAAAACGAGTTCCCGTGTATGCTACACGCCCGTACTTATGTAATTGAAAGGTACGCAACCACATTTCGCCAACGTGTTAATGCTTCGGCATTCCGTAATGCAATTCTTTTGCGTGTACACCTTGAAAAACTTCAATTTCTTCTCATTTTGAAAATAACAACGCCGTATGTCAGGACTCAACGGTACCATATCCTTGGACGTGGTAAGCACTTCCGGCGTCACGGATACCGTCTCCAACGTGTTGCTACTGACCAATAACGTCGAATGCGACCTGTCCGGCCAATCAGCCGGGCTATGGACTAAAACCTGTTGTATCGAACCGTCGGTTAGGCTACATCGTCACGGCAGTAACCGATTGCGGAACAACAACAACAACAACAAAGCCGTACGTAAAACACGTCCAATCCTTGCGAACATTCTCTGTTGAAATCGTCCTTGTGAAGGTTCAGCACCATAGTGGCACTATAAAAGTCGTTATCGCCGAACGTCCTCAACGGCAAATTATTAACCATCTCGTAGCTACTATAACCGGTATCCGGTTGCCAATCACTCTGGTAAGTTTTCCAGCGAAGATGAGTCTCCTGGGACCATTCGCTGCGCATAAAGACACAAGCGGATTTTGCGACAAAAACGATAATTATCGCGCGCGCGAAATAGTAAACCCTAATGAACGTTCTTAGCACGCGGACCCACACCGAAACATGAACGACGTAGCGTAACGCAAGTTCGTGCGGTGTAGTGATCGTTAGACCGTATAGGTAGAAGCGTGGCAAAATAGTACACCGCAACTAGGTCGGCCCAACTCGCCGTACCGTTCGGCACGCAGTTTATTGGATGAATTTCGTTTCCATCAACGATGGGAGAGAACTTAATCGAAACCATTTGACGTCGTAATACACGACACCCGGTTAAAAAATAAATGGCAAATTAATTCGCTTTTCTACGACTCGTTTACGTTTTATTATTAAAATAAAAGTTCGTCCGATTCATTGTCGGGAACCTGATTCGTAAATTCGATTTATTTCGGCTATCGTACCGCTCGTGATTTCGATATTACTTGGACACAACGACATAAACTGTGTATACAATACGCGATCTTTTCTACGTTACGCGACGTCGCCTGCGTTTCGATGTGCGTCTTTACATCGTCGTGTGTATTCATATATATGTGTGTGTATATATTACTCCACGCCATTCAACAAATCTCCCATCGGCATCATATTGAACGAGTAACACAAGCCGTACGAAGTGAACGTTTGTTGGAACCACAGATCGCACGGGCTGCTTTCCGCTTTAAGTAACCAAGAAAACGTCTTCACTATTTCTTCGCACTCGAACGACAAATTCTGTAAAAAGAACGTACGTCCACAAAATACACGCGAATCGTTTCGACATGTTCGTCGCCACCCGGGGACGGGTTCGTTAATGTCACCGTTGTTATCAATAATAAAGTAGAAACACGAGAAAAACGTAACCTTTAAAATTTGCGAAACAAAAGGGCCGTCCAGAATGTCTTCGGATAATTTCATCTTTTTCTTCGACGGATTCTTTTCGCAAACGCTGTGCATTGTGCTTCGAATCAACCTGTCGACGACGAAAATTCAAAAATATATTAATCGCGTATCACGTGGGGCACGTAAGTAGTATAAGCGCGAACGTCAAAAAAAGCGCCCATATTTATCATATCGCGAAAGAACCTAAATAAAGCGTCGTTTTTTACCGTCTCGTTATTAAAAATTTTCGAAAACGTCCGTCAGAATTTCGGGTGGTCTAACAACCGTTCGGGTGATAGGGCAATATATGTAACCGCGTAATGGATGCATTGTCTATCATGGTTGGTAACAACGATCTTCGTATTACGCATTTTCGGTTCGGCATTAAACGACACGCAAACCCTCGTTTTCGAAATGTTTGTGAGATATTGTGAATAATTTGTGCGAGCGAATTTTCCCTAAACATCGGTGGCACTCGAACGAACGTTTAGATTGATCTCCGGTTGTGTTTACGGAACGGCGAACGTTAGCCCGGGAGAAAACTGTCGTTGACGAAATTCACGGACGAGTTGAGAACGCTCGCGCCGTATTCGAATTTACCGAAACGAAGGGTTTCGTTTTCGGCGACAAAGCAGAATTGGTTTAATTGGCGACGCAACCTATGGGGGAGGGGGACAACGTGTATCGCTGCCGATTCTAACGCGCGGCGCGCCCGCGCGATTAAGTAAACGGTGCCGTGTTAATACTGGTCGTCGTAGTCGGTATTGTTGATGTTCGCGTAAACGGACGGGCGAATGCGGTTGGCGCTGCACACCGTGATGGCCGGGAACGGAATCTCGGATACCGACGACACGGTATTGTCGAGCGAAATGATAACTGGCATCTCCAGGAACGAAAATATCGTCGTGTAAATGGTCACGCCGCACAGTACGTATATGGCCACCAGACAGATCACCCAAAAGAATCTGAAACGATTAACATCGTCATGAACGAATCACACGGCGATTCGTCATTGAGGTATCGTAATTACGCCGCGGCCGGCCGTTGTTGGTTTCCTTCACCGTTCGGTCGTCAACAGTCACCCTTTATTGACACAAATAAACCTTTCGCGTCCGTTCCCTTTTTTTAAAAGCCCGTTTTTGTAGCGTTTTTTGTTTTTTTTTTTAGTGACGCCGTAAAGTAATTTTTAAGCCGCCGCGCTTTTTTTATTTTTTTTGACCGTTTAAACGGAACGCCCGTTACTTTTCGAGGTCCTCGTTGCCACCGACCACCGGCGGAAACGACCGTATTCACGTCGCGATTTACGCGCTAAATTTTATCGAGTTAAAAATGACGCGTAGCCGTGTGTGTAACTGTTTGTACAGTTCGGCGATAAATTCCCGAGTGTGTTCGGACTTATTATTTATAATACGTACGCCTCGAATAATAAATTGGTTCAAAACACATATTCGGAGAAAACAAACCGAACGTTTAAATTTATATATATATATATATATATATATATATTTATTTATTTATTTACTCCGTTGACTATTAGAAAATATCACGCTCGCCCCGTCGACCTATACAATTTCGACGAACTTTCGCCTGGAACGTTTGTCGTTCCTTCGTTTTCGTTGTATTCGAATTATCCGCGAAATACGACCAAATAATTCCAATGGTAAACGTAAATTCGTTATTCGGCAAGTGTTCGAAAGGGGAAAAATTCGGTCCGACAATTCAGGCACACACCGACCACACAAAAAACGTTTACGTGTACGACCGCGAAACGATTTACGCCGAACATTCGCCGACAATGCAACGAACGCGCGGGAGAAATGTCGCGTCCATCAACGGACGCTAATTAATATTTGCTTACTTCTCGGTACTGTGAATATTGTTTTCCGCAAAATGGTGGAAACCGTGCAAACTAGTCATCGAACAATATGTCTTAAACTCGAAATTTGACGCCTTAGGCTTGAAGTACTTTTGATGCACGAGATTGTTTCGAGCGCGTGCCGCTGCCTGGTCGTCGTCGTCATTATATACGGATCCATACGGCGAAAACGATCTCTAAATCAAAAAACGAAACGCACCAAACGTAATCGGTAATCGTAGACGTCGCGTTATTGTCGATTGTCGAGTAGAATTCAAACATCGCCGGAAACTTTATTTCATAAGTACCGCCGTTGACGGGTTCAAGTTTCGTTTTTTGTTTTTTAATTTCGATGAACTATATTAGACGAAACTAATCGCGCTATTTCGGACGAAAAAATAACCGTCGGCCGGATCGATAGCGTGATTGTATAAGTTCGAATTCTCCCCTGTTCTTCTATACCGCACATCGGTGTTCTGGTGCATTTTTTAACTTTCCGTCGAAAAATTTTGCGGCCTCGACCGCCTCGCGTTTTGGGTTATTTTCATTTTCTCCGTCACCCGAAATCGCGGTACTTCGATACTTTTAGGTTAGATTTTTTTCAATTCGACGGTATTTTAGCGAACGCGTGCGATCAAACGATCCCGACACACGGTCGCAATGACGCGTATAGAATTATCCTATTAATACGTTCGTTGTGAATTTCAATTATTCAACGTTGGAGGTGCCCACTATTATTATAACGTTAATTAAAATGTAAATATGTCAAACGCTGCCTTAAAGTTGTTTAACATAAAATATTAATTCGAATCGTTCACGCGATCAATACTTTACGAATGTGCATAGGCTACACACTCGCACGCGCATACGTTCGTGCATAAATACGTATTCGGTGTGCCGACAGACGTAAAGCAAAATCGAAAATACGACTGCGATTCGCGAATTCGTCGAATCTTCGCCGCTCTATTCGTTATGAAATCGCACGTATCCGTAGGAACAATTTAATATGGCCGCGTATTTGACCTCGTCGTTAAATTCGCTTATTTTTTCCCGCGGTTCCAAAACGATTCGATCGGCGAACGTGTTCGTCGACGAGAATATTTCGTATAATACATACAACGCGATCGTATCGACGACGGAATGGCGTTGACACGAAAAGCGAAACTTACGCGGCACGTCGAATGGACAAATACGCGACGTGTACGACGAAAAGCCGAGAAACGAAAATAATTCTCGTTGAAATCCGACGTGCGATATTTGGACGTGTCATCCGACGTGTCCGAAACGAGTCCGTGCTTTGCGCGCGTAATTAGAGTGGGAGAGAGAAAAAGAGACAGATGCTAGGTCCCCGGGAGATTTCTCGTCTATTCCCGAACTCTTTCGGATCAAAAAAAAAGTTATATTTCGCGAGTTCGGCAGTTGTTGCGTTAGGTTAACGAAACGATTACGTTTTAACGGAAATTCGACGACCATGTTAATCTGCACGCTGTACGGAAAATAATTTCGAACCGAGCACATTTTCGACGACTATTCTCTCTCGCAATAAATACGTAGGTCCATAAGACGCCCATTTTTAAGTTGTAGAAGTCTAAGCGTCCGAAATGTTCTAGAGCGCGGCAAATTCGGTTTTACCTCCTTCTGTCACTCTCAAATACAACGGAATTATCCGACCGTAATTTCTACATCGTCGAATCCGAAATCGTTTTCAAAGACCGTTCAACTATCGATATAATAAAAAGTCGACTCGTACCGTTTTCAAACAGAGTCGTCGATCTGCAACGTAAAACGATACGTTCGAAATTGATCATCGCGAAGGGAAAATTTAACGGATTTTCGTAAAATCCTTTCAAACACCCAAATACGAACAAATTAAACGTTCGTAAGAAGTACATCAAACTGGAATATAGATCTCCGACCGTATCAGAGAAATGTGAGAATCGGTTTCTGAACAAATAATAAACGATCACATCCACCAAAATATTAAAAAACGGCCACGTTACCTTTTTTCGTATTAACGATTTTATAAAAAAAAAAACAACGACGCCCTTCTTTTGTCAATTATTTCGTACGTCATTTTAACCAAAGGTACACGGACTACGTAAACAATTACGCTTCGAACGATTTTTCATTTTCGTGTATCGCGTATTTTTTTTTTTTTACAAAATTGAACCTTATACGCGTTTTTACTTTCGGCCCGTTAAGAACTTTACGTGTGTACGCTCCGTCGATCAAACGAACTCTTCCGGGGTACAGCCGCTTTAGGGTTCAGTAGTCGTTTTATAATATTTTACATCATCGTAATCAGCGAAAAAATATTTTTCAATATTCGATTCGAAAACAATATTTCCACCGTCGGACTAACGTGTGCGTCCGTATTTCGGGCAATAATTCGCCGTCGGATTACGTACGCGTGTAATAAATATACGAGACGTCGTCATTCTAATCGGTAGAATGAGTCGATTTATTTTTGTTTCGTACTGCGTGTACGGAATTTTTTAATTCGTTTTCGGTATTCGTTTCGTTTTTTTTTTTATACGAAATAAAAAAGAATATTTAAGGCATTTCCGAAACGTTTTATTTTTGTTACGGTATAATTTATATATATATATATACAACACGAACGCGTATTTAATCGCGGGTATTCGGAACCTTTTTTCCGTTACTTTACGGCTTAGAGATCTCTCCGGTCCGCGTGTTTACGATAAACTACGCTACACACGCGGCAACTCGAGACAGGCTTAAGTGTGATATTTGCCTAACCTAAGCTGCCGTACGTTTTTTGACGTTAATCGAATATTAAGCAAACGCGACAGAAACTAATTTGAATTTCGATAGACGAATTCCGTAAAGTTACGTAACGGCGAAGGGTTCGTCTGTCGTCAATGGTTTCGGAGTCGTGCACGATTTTTAAGACCCATGAATTGAGACTACCATTCTAATCTAAACATTTACGTCGACTGTAAAATAAAACCGTGTGGCTGGTGGAAGCGAAATTTATTTTATACTATCGTCCGAACAATTTTAATAATTCCGTCATATTTTTATGATAATTATTATTTATCGTACGAAACGTAACGCGTTCTCTTTCCCAATTTTACGGACCAATTAGACAACCTAGTTCGCCACCGAATATTCTCGCGAGTTAAGCATTTTTCTCGGGCGCGTTCTTATTTTTATTGTAGGCTTACGTGCCGTCTAAATAGCCGCGTCAACTACATTAAATAACGAACCGATAAAATTTGTTTCTCCTCAACGACCAACCGGGAGGACCCGAATTTTATTATTATCGTTTTGTCTTTCGGGTTTTTTGTATTTATCGTCCCTTTGACCAACGCCATCGACACCGTAACATTAGTAGTCTCGTCGCAACGAGCGCGTAAAAAACCCACGACTACGTACCGATCTGAAATATTCGTTCAGCAAACGTTCCAGTTGAGCGTTTTCCGTTTTTCTCGAGGACATTTTTCCGTTATTCTACACACACGTCTACCACTTCGGACGTCTAACGCGCATCAACAAACCCGTATACCCTTTTACATTTCCTGTGGGACACACACACACGCACTCCACCCACCACTGCCTGCCCAATAATTCGTCGTGTACACGCGATTTCGATACAGGTGTGTTCGAACGTTGTTCCCGAGGGTGTCGACAGTGTAAACGCGATATCGAAAATATTTCGATTGTTTGGGACGAACAGTGGTGGGACACGCACCTTCTAATCGAAGGTCGGCCAATAAAATCGACAACATTTTTCGTTAGTAGTACATAAGTGTACGTATATTATAGTTGGTTTTTTTTCGTTAATATTTTACAATAATTATTAGTAGTGCTACAAATATTTAAATAAAATTTTATAATATCAAGGCACGCGATGTGTTCACCAAAGTGTACAGATATAATTGTTATTTGTTATTACAAATAATTGACAAAACTGTTCGTGGACTATATATATATATATATATATAATACGGGATCCACGATAAAAAATAAATATTTTTAGTTTAAAAAAATTAATATTCGTGCAATCGAATCTCGTACATATACAACAAAAATATTAACAAAATATTAAAAATTCGTTATTACAAAATTAAAATAATAAGTTTACAAAATTTAAGCTCATATTGTTATTTTTTCGTAACTACACCACTTGTTTTCATCCCTGTAATCGTACACATTTTTTGGCCGAAAAATAATTAGATTTTTGTTTCACAAGATATATTAGGTTAAAACTTTTAATTAACTGCGTTACGAAACTCACAACAGTTGTAAATAGTTTATGTTGAGCGTAACTAAATACGCTCAATATAACAATATATGAACTGAAATTACGTAAGTTGAAACAACTTATCATCAAAGTTTTACATTGTCCGTACCTATAAAAAACAATTCAAACTGGCTTATACCCAGCGAATAAGTACGTAAAATTATTATTACATACATATTTAACAATGCGAGTAAAGATCGTAACAAAAATAAATATGTATCGCTATAACAAAATTATATCGGCATAAAAACAATTCCGATGTTATTCAAACGTTATACAATTTTCAAAAAGTAACATATATTTTTGATTCACAAACAGAAATACAAAGTAGTGCAGTAAGAAACTGTATTAAAATAGTATACGTTAATTAATAATTACTAATTTCCTAATGTTATCAAAATAGGCAATGTCAAAGTCTTATTAGTCTGCATATTACAGAAAGCTCACACTGGAATATAATAGTAATTCAAAAGTATTAATACTGGAAATATCAACTTTTAAACATCTTTCAATTATTAAATTTGTTTCAAATTTAAACTACTATTCATAAAATATAATTTTTGGATGGTTCAAAAAACATTAAGCATATGTATATTATATACCTAAAGTAGCTCATTGTAAGAATTATTATTATACCCAAGTATTTGATTAAATGTTTTATAATTATACAAACTAAGTATCATTCATAACATATTTGAATACTTATGTTTCTATTTCAAATAAACAGCTGTAATTATATTTTAATAATCAAACATCTTAAAATACGCAATAATAATTCTTACTTTGTACAATATTTGTATGCAATTCAAGATGTGTACAAACAGATTTTTATAATTTCAGACTTTGTACGCTATATATATATATTATATGTATTTAATTATTGACTACTGCAGTGTAAAAACAAATATTTTTGTTAAAAAGTTAGTGAGATTCTCTCTAATTCTATTAATCTTTCTTCCGCATACAGCACTGAACGATATTGTTATTTTATTATTATCTTTTCATTTTGTCTAAAATAGGAAGAACCATATCGAAAGTTGGCCTCTTGCCCGAATCTTCATTCATGCATATTTTGATCAATTTGTGAAGATGTGAAGAAATATTTGATGGAATTGTCACTCTAAGACCTTCCAAAGCCACCTAAAATTAATGTACATTATAATTCCGCAGTATTAAACAGGAAAAATAATCAAACCTTCATTCCTATTTCCATTGGTGATAAGTGAGAAAATGGAATTTCCCTAGTAGCCAATTCCCACAAAAGTATAGCAAAACTCCACATGTCACAAGCTTCTGAATTAGTATCGACTCTCTTCTTCTGTAAAGCTGCAATAAACGTATTAATACATCAGGACCACACATTCACCAATCAAACGGGTATGTGGACTCGTGCCATTTAGAATAAAATATAAACGTCGATAAATTTACCTTCTGGAGACATCCATCCTGGATAATATATTCTCGCTTTTTCTTGGAATGAAAATTTAGCGTCTGACATATTTATCCTTGCTGTGAGGTCTTCGTCAATCTATAAAAACATTTCATTATACAATATTGACAAATATGTTTTTTTTAAATTACTATACCATGATATGATGACTGTTCAAATGAAATTGTGGTATGATCCTTTCCAGACTGTGCAAAAATGACATTGCTCTAGCAACGTCTACCATAAGTCTAAGTGCTAAAGCAGTGTCCACTGTAACTCTGGCGCCTTCATGCAATAAAGTATAGAGCGATCCCCAAGGCATATACTGACTAATTACTACCAAATTAGGAGGAGAATTGCAACATCCTATAACTGGTAATACATTGGGATGTGAAAATATTCTAAAACAAAAAAAAAATGAAATAATTATTTACTTAGTAAACCTAATTAAAACCATGTTTTTACCTGAGTTTTGGAAATTCTTCATTAAAATCTCTTGAAATTCGAGGAGTACATTGTCGAACGGCTAATACTTTGGCCACAATATCATTTTTCTGCCAATGACCACGCCATGTTTCTCCACTGGGTGAAGTAGCCATTTTTGTATGTAAATATAGGTCACTCAGATTGATTCCCTTATGACGAGATAATGTAGCATCTCCTACACAATTTAGAAAACAACAAATTACACAAAAAAGAAAAAGATACTAACGTATAACAAATTTCAACGTAAATATTTTATAATTATACTATTAAAATATACGTTTATATAAAATATACATTATTTTACACATGTATAAAATATACATTTTACTAGGATATGGAAAGTATTTTTAATAAAATTATAATAAAAACTCGTAATAAGTAATCATTTTTAAAATATATGCCTTGTTAAATTATGGGTTTTGTTTTTTCTTTTATCAAACTAAATGTATAAATTATGGTGTTTTTAATTTAAACAGTTATTTAATATATTATGTTTATAAAAATGTAAAAATAAAAACACTTACGGCTTCTAGTTTTCAAACCTAACCAACTTTGATCTTTAAAATTTATTTTAGTAAGATCTTGTCCAGATTGCAAAGCCAAATCTATATAAAAAGAAACGTAATATTAATTAAAATTTACGACAAACAAAAATAAAAATAAGTGATATGTATTGTTTATTTCAATTGATTGAATACCTTTTAAATGTTTAACAATAGTTCCTTTCCCTTTATCCAACGGAGTATCTCCATCTTTGTTGGCCAAAGCTGCTAACGCTCCATTTTCAATAAGTTCCTCGGCAATTGGTTCATAGCCCCAGAAGCAAGCGTAATGTAACGGAGTGTTTCCGTGTTCATTTGTAAAGTTAATGTCCGCGCGATTTTTCAATAACTAAAATCGACATATATTTGTGTTTGAACTAAAATTAAGTAGTGAAACAATAGTGATACACACCAAGTGCACAATTTCGTGATGACCATGTGCGGCGGCTAAATGCAAAGGTGTGTCGTCACCTCGATTCGTAGAATTAATGCGAGCACCCCTCTGCACGAGCATTTCAACAATTTTCAAATGACCCTCTTTGGCCGCCCAGTGCAATGGACTGAATCCATGATCGTCTCTGGCACGTGAACGTAAAGTCAGTTGAATTGTCGGGAAAATGTGACGTACGATATACTTACCCTTGGTTCATGTCGTGTTCGGTGTCATCGAGCCAAACTCTAACTTGCATGGCGACGCCTTCTCGGCACCATTGAAATATATCTTCCATTTTGTCGTCGGAAAACCTCTATGGGAACGTGTCGAACACACGAAAACGATGAAAAATGGCCTAGATTAAGGCGGATGCTGGAAATCCTACGCAAACGATGGTAGTTCGTAGCTACACTCCCAAACACTCCAAATTTGGCATTACAAAAATAAATAACACAGTTATCTCTGTGTTAAAAACAGCTGTTCTCGTTCGTATATACAGCCTCAGAAATAGGTTTATCCAGCCCACGTTTATGGTTACTCTTACAATAGTCAATACCCAAAGAAACAGTGCATTTTATCTACAACTGTGATTACTACAGATAACACGTATTTGTTATTATATGATAATGATAAAACTGCTTGTGTGTTCCAAATTTAAATTACACTAATGATGTTTTATTAGTTAATAAGTCTAATCAGTTCATAACGATAATTTTTAATCGTTTTAATAACCGTAACAGTCTAGTCAGATATACGTGCTCGATTTACGTTAATTTCGTCGAACTCTGTGCGCTTTGTGTTCATTTTATTTTAATTCGACCTAATTTTTACTTTGTTATTATTTTAATTTTGTTTTCTCGCAGTATTTTTGTCTAGCGAACAAACCATATAGACATTGTTTTTAATCTAACGGTAAATTGTAACAATTTTTCACTTTAATAAAAAGTACAGTACGATGTACAATACGAAATGTTAATACATTCCAAATATAAATTTTAAAACATCGTGGTGATAATATATATATTAATAGAAATATCAAGTTATCGTAATGTTCGGTGTGGGTTAAGCAACATTCATATTCATGTCTTATAAATCGGAATTTATGTTAAATAATAATTTGTTTATTAATACTTGCATATCAACAAGGTCACTAGAAATATTAATTATGGCTCGCTAATTTATCAGCAATTTAATAATTATGATTGTTAGTCAAACGTTACATAATTAAAATGGAAGCTAAGTGCTTTCTTATTTCAATGAAACTCTAATATCTAATCTATATATAGGTATTAGAATAACGAATATTATTTCTCATAAATAATAATAGTAACTTTGTTTAATAAAATAATGGACTATGGTCGAAGAAAGTACTTTGACATTAAGAAACTGTTATTTTAAGGCACGAAAATTGTAAATAAATAATCAACTAATTTCAGCAGGCGTGTATTAATACAAATATTCAAATTTTTAAACAATAATTACATTTGTCATCTTACATTTATGTTATCTTGGTCAGATTATTTAATAAATTGAACGAACTAAACAGTAAAAGTTTACATTCAAATACTATAAATTGTTACAGAAACATCCTATTGTCTAGCACATGTAAAATTTGATCGTTTCTGAATATTATTTATTTTTTTAACGATTCAGTCGATCGACTGATATTTTATATTAGTTCATAAATTATGTAATTATGTATTACTTTAGTATATGCTGACAATTCTTCCATTACAATGGCCAAAACCAAAAGTGACTGTGAAGAAATTAATGTATCAAAGCCAACTGTATCGGTTGCCTTAACAATGATTTCAATTCCATTGTCAATGATCTTATGGATTAGCAATATTTTGTTCAAAAAATTTTATGGCGATAATGTTAACGAACTAGACGGTAAAAAACCTTATTAAATTATTAATATTTATTAACGTTTAACATTATTGTATTCGTAATTTTAAATTCTCAAATCAATATTAACACGAGAGATCTATATTATTTTCTTAATACAATTTCTACGTTATAATTTCTATAAACTACATATTATTCGCTTTCATGTGTTTAGAAGGGCTCCCACCTCTTCGATGGTTCATATCTACTTTCATTCCTTTATGTATTGCCGTATGGGGTTATACTAAACGTAGTTTAAATTTTAGCGGAGCGTTATTAGGTGAGTACTATTATTGAATATCTGAAAATGTTAAAACAATTAAAATAAAGTCATTTTTATTAATCAGGTATCGTGGTTGGTTTTGTATTGACATTAAGCAGTTATGGATTTCTATCTTGTTTACTAACATTTTTCATCACATCTTCCAGAGCGACAAAATTTCGTAGTAAAACTAAAAAACAATTGGAACCTGACTTCAAAGAAGGTACCTCCCCCTCAGCAAATTGAATATACCTTTTTATTTTGGAGACTTAATAATAATTTAGTTATTTGATATGTTGACCAATATTCTATTTTTAGGCGGACAACGAAACTGGGTACAGGTATTATGCAACGGAGGTATGGCTACTCAACTAGCACTTCTATACATTCTGGATGTTGGATGTGGTGAATTACCTATTGATTTCAACCGTTATTATAGACCATCTTGGTTATCTATTGGTATATTGGGTGAGTTAATATTTTTATTATTGCCAGCTGATTACTAAACATAATTGTGGGGATTTTGGTTTTGTTTTTAGGCGCGTTCTCCAGCTGTAATGGTGACACATGGGCATCAGAATTAGCGACGGTGTTGGACAATGGTTTACCTATATTGATAACAACTGGCAAAACTGTCCCCAAAGGTATTTCTATTAATATATTTATTACTCTCGTTCTCTAAAATTAGTGTTCGCGACAGAAGTATTATTTATAGAATGTATTGTCCAGGTACAAATGGTGGTATATCAGCCATTGGTTTAATTGTCAGTTTGATGGGTGGCCTTGTTGTTGGTTTAGCAAATTATGCAACACTTGTTTATACTATCGATGCAGAAATGCTGGCTCGTAGTCCTGTTCAGTGGCCAATAATAGTAGCCGGTGGTTTCGCTGGACTGATTGGCAGTATTGTTGATTCAATATTAGGTGCCACCTTACAATATAGTGGTAATGACAATGTCGCTTATTATTTATTTAAAGCAAAAGAAAATTGCCTATGCGAATGATTATTTAACGGTATGTTATGTATGGACGTTTGATTATTTTATATTCAGGTTTTAATCGAAAAACTGGAGCAATAGTAGAACAACCCGGTAAAGACATTGTGCACATATCTGGCAGAAGAATATTAGATAATCACAGTGTTAATTTAATATCGAGTGTGATTATGGGAATTTTGACACCGAAAATTGCTTACTTAGTTTGGCCCTAAACAATTTTTTAAATCAGACTATTTCTAATGGTCTAAACATTTATTAAATTGAAAGATTTTTTATTATTAGTATTGGAATTAGACTGACATAAATTCTTCGTTATTTATAAATATAAAATAAAAAATATATGTATAAAAGCGTATAAATACGTACACATTTTTATTATTATTTTTTAAATCATATATTATGTACTTTTGTTTCAATATTAAATATTGTTTTGTATCTTTACTATTTACTTTATAGAAATTAATACCAAAACACGGTTAAGGTTAACATATACATATCAAACTCTAAAATAAGATGTTACTTAATTATTATGAAACGCTTAAATATACTATCCGTAATATTACTTTCCTTTTCGTTGTTTTTATTTATTATCCGCACATTATAAATTAATCTTTGAACGTATTTATTGAAAATGTTTTTAGACAGATTATACCTATTTAACACAATTTTTTTTTATTAAAACTGAAATAATTATTCTTGACAGTTAAACGAAACGCAATTTAATTTGTACTAATATTGTACTGTTAGGCTGTGAACAGACTATTGTCACATCACAAGCTATCACGTTAGCACATAAAAACCGTGATGTCATGTATAGAAATACACTTGTTATATTATATACTTTGTCACATCACAATACGACGTCAGTTGTCCGCTGTGTAAGTACATTGCACAGTGAACATATATTTTCTATTACCAGAGTGTTGTGTTTAAAAAAAATGGATTCTGAAAGCTCATTTAGTTCGGATTATAAAGAATTGAGGATTATAGCTGCTTTTGTAGCTATTGATAAAGAAAATAAATCAATATCAAGAGCATGGGTATATGCAATTAATGAAAAAAGAGAAACATTAGGTGAATTTCATAGACTTATACAGGAATTAAAAAAAGGTCTGAAACGATTCCTCGTGTATTTTGATATAACAATGAAAGAATTTGATTTTCTACATGAACTCATTAAACGGGGCATATATAAATAAAATACTCAATTTCGAAAAACCATCAGCACAGAAGAAAGATTAGCTGTTTGTTTAAGGTACGTATAAATAATAATATCAATATTAAAATTATGTATATTTTATTTAATAGTACATACAGTTTTTTATATGATAAATTATTTTTGTATTAATCATAATTAAAAGAAACAAATTCTTAATTTATTGGTATTGTGATTGAGGAAGAGATACCATTTCAAGTACGGTCAATCTGTTCTCAGCGGAAATAGTTTAATATTCACCACTGGAACATTCTTGGCTTAGAGCTGGCGATGGAGTTGAAGCATATGATTTTTGTGGTACAAATGATTGTGGTTGTGTAGAACAGGGATATGGAGTAGTGGAAAACGATTGTTGGTTACATCTTATTTCTGCAAATAAAACAAAATTACTTAAGGCAAGTTTGATTTAGGATTGCTTTAATTTTGGCAACTGCTTTGTCATTTTGGACATGCTTAAAAAAAACAAGTCAGTATCGTCAAGATTTTCTAAAACACTAGTTGGCTTCGATGCGGTTTTGCAAGTTTTATTTTCCTCATATTGACGTTTCCTTAAAGCCGTACTTTCCTTTAATATTTCAACCAATTGTCCTGCTGGAGTTGTATTTTGTTTTTGAGTTTTAACACGTTTCAAAGCTTTGTAGTGTTTCTCAATTGCTGCGGCTTCGTTAGAAGCTGAATCAAAATCTATAGCTTGGTCGTCTTGTGCATCCCGTTCGATTTCTCTATCTACCTGACTTGGTACAATATCTTCTGGTTCAGCCACTAAGTTAGATTCGTTTAAATTTAAATTTCCTTGCATCCTTTAATAGTAAGTATAGATTTTAATTTATTAAATATACAAAAATATAAAAATTCGTAATGTTGATAGTAATACTTACTTTCTCTTTTCTAAAAATGGTAATATATATGACATTTGCTGCTCAAATTTCCAAGAAGTTTTTTTTTTGTAAGCTGAACCACTTTTTGCCTCACCTCGACGCCTATTTCTTGCATTGCAAAAACATCTCCTCAAGTTCTCCCAACGTTGTTTTGCTTGATTTCCTGAACAATTTTAAAAATTGTTATTTAGGATTTATTGACGCGTTATAAATTAGAATTTTAACGAAAAATTGAGTAAATACAGTACTAATAATATATTTCATATTATTTTATATTAATATAATATAATAAGTACTAATACATATCGATTAATCGAAATTCGTTATCAAGTGATTCGTTTAATTTCCTACAATTAAAACGTATTATTGTAATTATTTATCAAATTATGCATGTTTATTTTCAATATTTCTTTATCAGAATCTAAAATAAAAAAATATTTACATCCTTTTTTGTTTCAGATTTTTAGCAACAGGAAATTTTTTTAGAAGTATAGGGTTTAACTTCAGACTAGAATTTAGCACTGTTCGAGAAATCGTGAAAGAAGTTTGAGACGCAATATGGAACATATTGGGACCAATCATAATGCCGCTACCTACGGACGACATGTGGAAGTGTTACAGAAAAATACAAAAAAATGTGGTATTTCCCAAATTGCATCGGTGCCATTGACGGAAAGCACATTAATATCCAGTACCCCATTAATGGTGGATCTACATACTACAATTACAAAGGTGGCAACTCAATTGTACTTTCAGCAATTGTTAATGCGGATTATAAGTTTATCGCAATCGACATTGGAACATATGGCAGAAACAGTGATGGTGGAATTTTTTAAAAAGTTAAATAACAAAACACTCAATGTTCCAGCCCTTTTAACGGAAAACGGAGAATCTCTACTATATATCAATGTTGGAGACGAAGCATTTCCATTAAAAAATTATTTGCTTCGACCATACAGCAGACACTATTTAGAAGATAATGAGCCCAATAAAATGTTTAACTATAGGTTGTCACGAGTTAGGCGTGTTGTCGAAAACACCTTTGGAATTTTAGCTGCACATTAGAGGTGTTTCCGTGGGCACTTGGAAATACAACCAAAATTTGTAGACAAATTTGTGCTTGCGTCGCACTGTCTACATAACATGTTATGCGCAGACAATGCGTCTGAACCCGATATAGTCACTTCAACTGCCAGAAGCAGCTTTACTGCATTTAGATCCACTGAGAAGAAATAGCACTCGGGACGCATTTCAAGTTAGAGAAAAATTTAGAGATTACTTTAATTCTGATACAGGTAGTGTAATTTGGCAAGTTGAAAGTGTTCGAAAAGGAAGAATTCATTCTTAATTAATAAATAAAAACTTTGTTTTTACACGCATAATTTATTACGTTTGTAGTAGTTGATTTTAATATTAGCAATCCAAGTTAGATAAAACGTGTAATCAGTAAAATCCAAAATCCTATATTTTTGCTTTCTGTAGAATACAATTTTGTCGATTTATATTAATAAAGAATATGTTAAATGTAATATTTGACTATTTTTGTACCCGAAATTTCAGTTGAAAAGATATCATAATTCATAATATGGTTGTGTAAAACTAATATTTGATAGTGTAGTAACAGTGAATAATATTTGACAATTGCGCTATTTTTAAACGGTGGTTTCTTTTAGTCTGTTAAAGTATTTATAGATTTCACTATACCCTATTCAGAATAAGAAGGCCTTTTTTTTTTCCCGAACCAGCAATACCCTCACTGGCCCGGTAAGCTTGAAGGCAATACTTCGGACCAGTGAGTCGCCATCATTTATTGATAAAATTCAAAAAAATACAAAAGTTTAACAAAAATGATCATCCTTATGAGTAGACGAGCAACGTGAGCTATCCCCACGCTGTTTTTCCCCGCCCCCCCGTACATCGAATCTATACCTGCCTATAGCTACATATATTTATAATTTATTTACAGTCGTACAAATTAACATACGTCCTGCGAATAACGTTATTGTAAAATACTTCGTTTATTCGTTTATTTAAAAAAAAAAAAAAAAATAGAAAAATCGATATTAAATCGGTTAGTGTGGCGAAATCTGCTTATAACATCATTTAAATGATGTTAAACATTAATGATGTCTAAACATCATGTTAAACACATCCCTGTTACGTGAGAGAAAAGAGACGAATAAACGTATAAAACGAAAATCTACTAGAGCACATATTTATTATACTCGCTATAAAAATACTTTCAAAACACGAATCTACGTGCAACCGTGATATGTCCAATATTTCGTTTCATGAAAACGTGATGTCACGTATTACTTGGGTGCGTATTTCATTTCGCCTTTGGGATCCGATCTGGTATTTTCAGTTTCTATTTTGTACGCTCCAAATCGTCCATGTGTGAAAACCATATCGTAATTTGATCCGTCCTCGATCGATGAGGACAAAAATCGTTTCAACGTTTGTGGTAAATACGCAAACTAACGAACTTCAAGGGGTATAGGCAATAATCGACTATTATCAGGTTACACGACGGACAATGATCGTAAAGAAAATAATAGCAATTCTTAAAATAACGTATTCGTCGAGAGACATGTGTTCGTGTTTTACGTTCAATTATTTATTGAGCGGAACAAATTATTTAGCCGAATATCGTGAATTGTACACTGCCATTTGATTGTACGTCGTATGTAGCCCGTACAAAAAAACAAAACGTCGAATGTGCATTTTCTTCCGAGCATATGTATCTATTGGTATCCATAACCGTAAGTCTCGTACGTCTAAAATTCCCGTTCAAATACCCGTTACCGCAAAACGCGTACAATAATTAAAATTTTTTCGTTGTTTTCAATTTGACTATCCACTAATTTTTGTTCGACATCGATGCAAATTATGTGAAATTTCCAAAAAGTAACTAAGGATTACTTTATTAATTATTAATAATAGGATTCGTTTATTTATTTATAATTTAAAGGAATACATTTTCAACATTTATTATCTACCGTGTGACAAGAGCGTATTTGATACGAAATTTCCCCGAGAATTGTCATACGTTGATTTACAGAGTATTCGTATTTGTCTAAAAATACAAAAACGATCAATGACTAATTTATTATTATTTTCATTCTGTTATTTATGTATGTATTCGTAAAAATAAAAAACTAAGTAACAATAATTATTTATTTACATTTTATATCGTTAATAACTACGTTTAAAAAATATTTTATTATATTTTGTTTTGTAGATTCTGTCTGCGATTTTAGATCATAAAACTATTTACTGTACGGTTTTTGTCTAGAGATATACCTCATCTATGGGCCCTATTTTTTAGTAAATCGATAAAAATGGATTTTTGTACGAGGTTAACTTTGAATTTTTATTATAATTATGTAATAACGTATCGTCGTATTTATAAGTATTTGGTCGCGTAGTTGTATTGCAAATTTTATGATGAAATTACGCGATTAAACGTATTTTACGTATAAAATACTACAAAGTTTGAAATTAAAAAGCGCTCGTTTTTCAAATACATTTTATAATAATTAATCGTATTTATTTATATATTTATTTATCGTTTTTATTCTTATATAAAAATAAATTGTAAAAATATATTTTAAACAAGCCATAGAGTAGAGACATTTCTGGACGAAGGTATTTCATTAATCAATAAGAATTTATGATTTATACACGATTATTCAGTTTTAAAATGTTTCTATTTTTTTTTTGTTATTTGTTTACTTGACTAAATTGTGATATCCGTTAAAAAATGGAAACTAACCAGACGTAAATAAACTCGTAAACGTTTAATTTTTAAGTATAATAATAATAATGTAACGATTTACGGCTCTTAAGTTATTTAAGCTAAGTATTAAAAACGATAATTATATATATTTATGGGTGCAAGATGGGCTTGAGAGTTGAGATTGACGTGCGATAATGAGTGGTTTTATTTTTGAGTGGTTACTTGTTTTATAATCAGGCCTTGAATCAGATCTCATGTACACAAAACCTTTTATAAAATATTAGACGTGTAATAGTATACGGATAATTGCCATAAGTAATTAACGCAAACAATCCGAAAATCACGCGTTTGTTACGAAATTAATAATTACGTCGAAATAAATCGTTACGTTACGAACAAGTCGAACAATATCGTTTAAACCTTTTTTGTTTTATTTACAGCGTACGGGTGTATCACGTAATATTATTATTACTCGTCATTCGCTTTACGACTATACGGAAATACATCAAAAATCTACAAATCACAACTCCTCAAGTACGCGTAACCATAACCGCGTATACTTCTGTAATCAACAGGACAATAAAGGAACGTATATAAAAACAAATATATTTATATATTCCGGTACTATATAAACGTTGTTTTTGAAAAAATGTGTACGTCCGTCGTTTATTCCAACTCGTTAGCAAACGTGTGTTAGCGATACGCGTATTTATACGCTTACGGCGGACGATTAAAAAAAGGATAAAACGTATTTAGTCGACGACGAAACGTACAAGATGAATAAAACGATAATAAAAAAAAAACTTATCGACGCTAAACGAATACGGTAGATTATTGTAAATACG
Source organism: Geopemphigus sp. TES_GeoC_2020 (assembly GCA_025469175.1). Taxonomy (NCBI): domain Eukaryota; kingdom Metazoa; phylum Arthropoda; class Insecta; order Hemiptera; family Aphididae; genus Geopemphigus; species Geopemphigus sp. TES_GeoC_2020. The sequence goes on from JAIPRN010001100.1 coordinate 30,448, forward strand.
CGATTCGACGGAAAAAGCCGAGGAAATAATAATAGACGTCGGTTTCAATGGAAATACAAGGAGGAAACGAAGCATTTCGAACGTAACGTCGCGCACGTAAACGTGTGGCGCGTGTGAATTCGTTTTGGAGACGACGGCGGGCGCGTAACAGTATTCGTCCGTCAGTCGTCGTCGTGCACATATACGCGGACGGTGACGTTACGGCGGAGGTAACGGCCGAAAATCGTAACGTTATCACGGCGGATCGACGTCGGGCCCGCGGTGACGGGGAGGGAGGATAGCGGCGAACCAGTCGCGTCATCGCCGCCGTCGTCGGCAGTAGTGTCGGCCGGTCGGTTGTGTCAGTGCGTTCGTATAGTTCGCTGGCGCGGTAGTGTCGTTCGCCGTTTGTGCGTTCCCCACTGGGGCCCGGTCGTCCAACTAGTAGGACACCCGTTCGCGCTAAATACAACCACTACTAATACTAACGCACTTCGTTTTCGTCCGGCCGTCTTCTCCGTCACGATGTGAACGTTCCGCCGGACTCGGTGTAACATCAAACAAGCGTATACGGACGACAATGCGCCGTCGATGGCCACCACCGACCTGCACCATCACCGTCATTCCTATGGCGGCAGTAACGGCCGCCCGGCACTGCCGGTGGCCATTGGCTCTCGTCAACACCACCAGCAGCAGCAGCAGCAGCAGCAGCGTCCGTACAGGTCCGTGGCCAAGAAACCTTTTCGGTCTTCGGCCGGAACCACGACCGGCGCCAAAAAGAAGTCGACCACCGGCGCTGGTAACCAAAGGCGGCGGCGTTTAACGCACGTGTTGGCCGGCGTCGTTTTGGGACTGTTCGTCGGGTACGCGTTCAGCGGCGGCGAATCGTCGTATGACCGACTGCAGTCGTACGCCGCGGGCCGTGGTCGAAACAATGACCGGAGCATCCTACGACCGTTGCGGCCGAAGGGACACGACCCGGTTGACAATGGTACGAGACAGAAGGCCCGTGGCGACGGAGGTCCACCCGAGTCGTTGCTTTTCGTGGGCGTGATGACGGCCAACAGGTACCTGGCCACCAGGGCGGCCGCCGTGCACAACACGTGGGCCCGGCGGGTACCCGGTCGCGTCGTGTTCTACAGCTCAGAGATGTCGGTCCGACCGCCGAACGTGGCCGATCTGCCGTTGGTCGGGTTGCCCACGGTGGACGATTCGTATCCGCCGCAGAAGAAGTCGTTTCTGATGTTGCAGCACATGTGGGACAACTACGGTGGCGCGTACGAGTGGTTCATGCGGGCCGACGACGACTTGTACGTCCGGCCGGATAAATTAGCCGCCCTGCTCCGGTCCGTGGACAGCCGGAAACCGGTGTTCATCGGACAGGCCGGCCGCGGCAACCAAGAGGAATTCGGCCTGCTCAGCCTCGAGTACGACGAGAACTTCTGCATGGGCGGCCCCGGTGTGATTATGAGCCGCGAGACCCTGGCACGGGTCGTTCCGCATATCAAACACTGCCTGAAAAACCTGTTCACCACCCACGAAGACGTGGAGCTGGGCAGGTGCGTGCAGAAGTACGCGGGCGTTTCGTGCACGTGGTCCTATGAAGTAAGCGATACGCGATCGTTTTACCAAATTCGTTATTAATATTAATCGTAACCCTCTCAATTTACGGCGTACGTTTATCTAGATATATTCGCCAATTTCGTTATATTCGAAAAACATCCGACGAGAACGTCATAAATCCTGCACAATGTACGTAAGCTCGACCCGTAAGTCTTCTTGACAAGAGAGGCAATGGACTGTCAAAATTAATAGAAAATTACGCGCTAAATGATTTGAAAACCGATATTTTCGTGCTCAATTGCCCTCAAAAAGTCGTTCGCCGTCGATTATAACACGCAAATACCCGAACTATTTACATTTTTTTACTAAACAGAAAAAAAACATTAATAAATAAGTTATAATCAATGGCCGCGGGCGTAGAATTGGTGATATATTTTACAATAGACATTTTTTAACCGAACTTTATACTACTTGAGTCAGTTGACTACCGATATTTTATACTATTATTTAGAAAAAATATGGACGACGATTGTAATTTATTTTATTTCAATTTCTCGCGACACGTTCTAGTTGAATATTACATCCCTCCTTGGGAATAACCGTGCCCGCTACTGGTCGTGTTATATTATTTAATGTCGGTAAACTTTATTAAACGTTCAACAAAATATAACGCCGTATGAACGTTTAAAACGAATACTTTCGCAATTTCGTCATGCGTCTTTTGACATTTGATTTGAACGTCTCAAAAAGTCAATTTCTTTTTCATAATCAATTACGTGTTCGCCATATCCCAGCTAACAATCAGCGTTGTAGACATTTCAAGTTAATTGATAATCCTAATTCCAAAAATCACAGTGACCGAAAGTGTCGTAGGGGTGGCCGTTGCCCGGTATTATCACGCGTATTTTCTGTACTAGTGTACATTTTTACTAGAAGGTTAAATACCACGTTCACCTTGATGCGGTGCCTATAAATATATACGAATACAACTCTCCCCCCCCCACTAGTACACGATTTCAAAAGTCGTAGAGATCACAAAACGATTATGTTTTCTCGTGAGGATCGCTGCTGTTCGGGGATAGACGAACACGCGAGCCGCCAGGCAAGTTCAATTGTTTTGTGGTATACAAACGATTTCTGCCATTAGAATATCCAGAAAATTACGGTTATCGAAAAATTACTAACGTATGGCATTCATACGGTATTGAAAAAAAAATTTAACGCCGAGGTTTTACCAAAATATACCGCGTATGGTGGTAACTGTACATGACAGAATGAATCGATTAATTTATCGTACTCAATATACGGATACAGTTTGACGAAATAAATGTAAGTCATCGAAACTGGTTTTGCGGTCGCATTTGCATTTTACAATACAATCGAGTTTATTTTTTATTTAATTCTTGATTCTCGATTAATACACTTATGCTGGTTTTCGGTAATTATTCTACCTCTCAATTACAATTATTTAATATGGCGTACAAAGTGAAACGTACTTTTAAAAATATATTTGCCGTTATTCGCTGGATAATTATAATAATTTTCCAAACTACAACGTCAAAATAGATTTGCTATATCAAATTAAGAAGGTCCGCCGTTACACGGTGGAAAATCGTAAATTGTACGTCCGAAAATGTTAATCGTTTCGAAATAATCTACGAATTCGCGCATAAACTTTTGGTGCAAATGATACAAATTTTGTTGGACGAGTGGCAATCAATTTCGTTAGAAAAATTGGCGAAATTAACGGTGAAATCATTTTCGGTATTATTTGAAACGTTTTTGACGACAAACGTAAAAACTCGCGTTTATTATTTTGGTTAAAATTGTTTTCGCTTCTGTCAAAGAATTTCGACGAATAATGTGTGATTTTGAATTGATGTTTTTTAATAATATTAAATTATCGGGATTTATTTTTACGTTTATCCGTGAAATAATTTCAAGAGATATTGGATTTAGCGATAAGAACATATTAAAATAATAATGTCTATTGTTCACCACCTGTTGACTACCAGATTATTTAAAAAGGATATTTTATAAAATTAGATTTTACGAATTTCCCCTTAAAAAAATCTATCGACATTCGTAATATCTAGAAGTAACAACGTAATTACGTAACAAAATATTAATTAGTATGTTGTACGTGCAAAAGTCAAATTACTTTTTTCGGCGAAGTCGTTCTATTTTTCCGTTCAAACGTTCTTGGAAATATACACTTCGTATATTTGGTTTAGACGTTGATTTTAACTATCGTTTGATAACCTTTAACAAAATGTTTAATCGTTTGTTGTAATTCGTGTCTAGATAAAAGACTCTTCGTATTAATAGTAAAAATAAATGCCAGTTATTACTGGAAATTGTTATAAGGTGTAATGGTCATAGTTTCTGTTCGTTTAACCATGAAAATATTACATTTTGTTACAATAACTCGGGCATTGTTATTAATGTTAGTGTTTGTGATACATACGGTTATTTATGCTTTGAAACGCTAAATAAATGTACGTTTTTTTTTATTTTAAACGTATATCCAAGTTAACATTTTATTTAAACAATATAAACATAACGAAAATACGGTCCAACATTAAATACGACTATTTTAAATAAATAATAGAATACCGGAACGCTACGAATAATACAATAATTATGTAAATGATTACGGATTAAAATTATTAATTTAAAATTATCGTTCAAACTTCGGAACGTGTAGACCTTCAAATTAAAAATTATTGTGTTTCTACTTTCTTCGCTCTGCTTTTAACTTCTAATTATTGAAATATTTTATATTACAATAATATAATACGCGTTTTGAGTGCAGTTTTGTCTTATATTTGTAAAAATATTATAAAGTCGTTTGATTTCTACGATAAACGTTAAATTGCTTTTTATTAATCCTACTTTTCTCATTAGTCAACGAATATTGTGCCTTTTTATATACTATAACGAATTAATTAAAATTGAATAAAAGGTCAATTTTGAAATGTTTTAATCTGTAGGGTAATGAACAAAAACCAAACGATATTTAATGTACTGTTAATTCGCGTAAATTATTTTAGGACCTTTTTGACATACATTATTTTACAAAAATAATTTCTTTATAAAGGTTAAATATAATACGTTGCCGAATGTATTATATTTCATTTTCATCTTTTTATTTTTTCACAATGTTTTCAAAGATCACATTCAAATGCGTTTAAAAATAATATTATAATCACTGTTATAATATTCTTGGTTTGTATGAATTTTGTTTGAGAAATGTTGTATTGATCCAAATAAATTATTTGAAATGTTCGTACATCGTTTAAAATTAACGATATTCTAATTTCACTGTCGAATATTAAAATGTACGTTTTAATAAGTAGACCTATAGAAATATTACTGATTGTGTACAATTATTATATAATTTCTTTCGTTCATAATTCATTAGTATCACATTGTACAGAAATAAAGATTTATTAAAATTATCATATAGAGATAACAGACAAATCGACAAGTTCAGTTTGAGATTTAATAATTTTGTGTGTTCAACGTAGTGGCTATCATTGTTTATAATCATTTTTCGTCGACACAAATGACTGAAAAAATAATATTGACGTTTCCTGAACAATTAATGCTTTGTTGAAGAAACATTAGTTTATTTTAGAGATTTTAAAGCGTTTATTCGCGTCATTAAAGACGTAATACAATTGTATTTATAAAATATTTCGATATGATTATTATAATTTATAAATAAACAAATATCATATATATATATACATGCACGTGTCAAAAGCATCGGCATTAAAAACGAATAAAGACCAGTTTTTAAATCCTTAATGAGAACATATGTAGAATGTAGCTAATGGTTTTAATTAACTTCGAGCAACAATGTGTTCGGCGTGGATGAAATGGAATATAACCGTATATTTGGTTCAAGTAACTGTAGTAGTTTAATAAATGTCTAACCAATATGGGAATACAATAAAATTCAGAACCATTCGCGGTTATGGCGTTATTGTAAATCAATTCGATTAAGTGGCATGTCAATATCGAATCGGGCAGCGTGTTTTTCCGATTAAAATAATAAAATATTATCAATCTTAAAATGTTTGTCTCGTACGTCATAAGTTTACGAATTCCGTTACGTTTTAATTAAAATGGCGTTTTATTATAGGAATGTACCCGCGTATAAATTTCGCGTGTAAACACTTCTCCGAAAACAATACGAAAAAAATTACCGGTGATAGACTCTTATCTTAGATACGCAAATGTAAACACGCAGAAAAAAGAATAGTCGAAAAAATGAAGTTTAAACTCAACCACGCAGTCGTTTCAACGAAATTATGTTTTCACGAGATATTTCGTCGATAATTTCTATCCATCCTATGTCTACGCGATGAAAACGTACAGGATTGTTCTTTCCGAATACGGTTTAGTAGATTTCGGATCAGGTGTACGACCAGCTTAGGTATCCCGTTGCCAATTTGTCAATACATTACACCCAATAAACACGTACACGTGCGAAACACAATACAGACGTCCGGCGTAGACGCCGAATGCACAAGCTTCCGAAAAGGGCCAAGTGGGCGTGCGATATACCCGGCTTTTTATAATTGGATTTTATTTCGGAATCACCGTCAGACTTATTCGACCGGGAAGAGAGTTTCATTTCTCTTATTCTACTTCTTCTTCTTCTTCTTCGATAATTTCCGTAATGATATGATTTGTTCGTTAGTTGTTATGTATGATCGAACACTGTGTGTTCACATTATTTGTGTGCATTGTAGTGACTCACACTACAATATCTAGCGCGCCTTTGTGTCGCGAATAATTATAACGATATTTCAAAGCAAAAATCGTCGACGTCGTCGTCTTACATACGGCGTGTCGAATTGTTCGTCAAAACGAAACAAAACACGTGCGACCCGTATGACGGTTTTTTAAACATATTTTTGCGCGCCGAACCGCGGGGAAAAGAAAAATAGTGATTCGAAATCCCCATCGTAGACGGATTTTTCGACGTACGTTTTCTCGTGACGGGCGTCACGCATATGTTTCGCACGTGTTTTCTTCTTGTTATTTATTTATCCGAAACCGTACGCTCCGTATAGTCGAAGGGAGTGGCCTTCTCGCGACAATCCTATTATATATTTAGGTTGGTCGTCGTCCCCTTCGCTTTCGAAGTTTCCATTGATTCCCAGTTCTTCTACCCTTTATAGCGTACTACAGAACTCTTAATTTAGTGATACAAACTATCGTGACGGTAATACGATATTTACATTGTCTCAAAAGTTCGGATCGAAATATTAATTTTTATTATCCGACTGGTCGTCCATTCAATGGAAAATGCGTTTGTGTATGAAACCTGAACGCGCTGTAATGTATGATCCAAATAAACGTTCGAATTATAGTATTCTAAACGCTGCTAACAATTCACTAGTATACTTTGTAAAAAGAATGTTCGTTATTATACACCGGCCAAACAATATCATCGATATTATACTGTTTATAAAACTATAAAGTGCCAACCCGTTATGTCGTAGTAGATAAGCGAATAAAGAACAACGACAGTATAGTGATGTGAGAGATTTTATGCGAAAGTCGTTTTTTTCGAAAAATCCGTGTACAAGATAAAAAAAATGGTTTAATGTGATCGTGTTACTAAAACTAAGTATAAACAGCGTAAATATGAAAAAGTATGAAAATATGTGCAAGAAGAATGAAGGACATATTCAATCAGGTAAATACAAGCCGAGAAGGTGAAACAAAAGCAAAGAAAATTTTCAAACATTTATTTTACAATACGTATTATTGGCGTAGTATAGCTATATTTAAAATTGGACGCTCTACACATTTTAAAGTATTCAAAACTCACGGTAATGTTCAAGAATTTGAGTTTTGACTACCAAGCGCCAAAAAGAAACAAACACAAATTATTTTTCCCAAACTTAATTTATATTTATTGAAAGTTTAAATTTGAACTATCGAACTTGAAGAAAAATTAAAAGTTAAATTTTAGGAACATCTAACTTCATCGTGATAGAACATCTTTCAATTACTTGGCATTTATTTTAATTATAAAATCGACGCTTAAATTTAATATTTATTTTTAGGATTTTAGGTATCCATTTTTATATATTTTCCCCTAGGTGGTTGAAGTTTAATCCCCTCTTAACAAGGAGAGTATAAAATAAAAACGCGTAGGTAGTTATTGTGTGTGAAGTGGTTATTTATGACACATATTGTATGACGGTTATAAATACATCGTGCTGTTTTACTTTTATTGTTTTAAAAGTTTAAAATAAGACAAAGTGGGTAATTGTAATTTAATTTGCAAAAAATGTAATCGGTATCGTTATTATTCAGTATTAAATTAATTGTCTCGCCATCTCGTCAATAAACTACGAAAAAACAAACTTAGTGGGTAAAGTGGTAATATTTAAATTGATATCTTATAAAACGTTTTAAATATTTTATAAGATATCAATTTTAATGACCGTCTTATTATATTTATATTTTTTGAAATTTAAAACAGTGTACGTCATAATATGAACTATTATTGATATTTAATATTTGGGAACACATACACTCGCTGCTGTTTTTACTACAAAATAATAATAATAATAAATTACGTTCAATTGTAATAAATTACGTAAAATCAAACCGTAAATGGCACTCGTAATGTTTGTTTGAATTGATGATTTTTGTTGAATTAAGAGAAGGAAACGTGATATAATGCAATAATCAATTGTCGGCATCGATGCGTCAATTTTTGGAGTGTGAACAAATAAAATGGAACAAAACTATATTAGTTGAACGAAATTTGTATGATAAACATTTACGTTTTATGATTTAACCATGATATTGTATTGACACGAATGTTACGTAATTATTGCAAATTAATTTTTGCGTTTTGACATTAAAAAATAATATCGCAGGAACGCGTTAACTACTGTACCGTTCTTTAAACGTATAATTCGAAACATCTATCGGTGTATGGAAAACCGACGAAAAGCAGAAACTTCGTTCGCCTCTCAATACCGGGTGTACGACGGGACTAATACGAATTGACCGTTTGTACGTATTTTACGTGCTCGACGTTTATTAGAAAAACGCGAAAGTAAAAAGCTTCCTTTTCTCAAAAAGGTCTTGGCGGCATACAAATCGGTTAAGTTCACGCGATCGAACCGAAATTGTTCGTACGTGCGAATTCGCGAATTGTTTTTATCGGCGAGAAAATCGAGTGCCAAACGGAGTTGTAAATGGAACCTAGAACGGCGAAAGGACAAAAGTCGCGAATCTCGAATGCGCGAAAAACAGGACACGATAATTTGACTTACTAGAATGATTATTATACGACGGCGGACGAGAATATCATACGACATACATTACATATTTGAATATACGGATAAAGGTTAGATTTATAGACCAATTACGAAATGAAGAACCCTTTTTTATATTGTCGTGCCAACTATTCCGCATGCTCTCGCTCTAATAGCGCGTATAAATAAAAATGAGCGTTAAGGAAGTCACTAACCTATGGCTCAACGATGACTGGTGGATCGCGTAGGTAAGTCGGGAATATGTGTGTGACGCGGCCGGCTGTTACAACCGTCAAGGCCGAAGCTAATAATGCGATACCGTTGGTCGGGTGGACCGGTTTTTTGTACTTCTCTTATTCTTCTTTCCTGATCAAATAAAATTGTTTTCGTCAGAGGGTAAACACTGTGTTGGTGTGCGGCCAGCACCGGGGCCGCTAGAAGAGAGAGAAAGGAAAAAACAGAGACGTGCACGTGAATTCATTCACGAATAATTACGACTTTTTTTCACGAGCTAAGAAAACAAATTATTGGTGTAACGAGAAATTGGTTTCGGCAATAGACCACAAACGTTACCTGCGGGCGAAAAAAAATTACGAAAAAGGGACAAATGAGAAAATCGCCGAAACCGCGTACAACGATTCGGTTTACAAGTACCGAAACGAGCACAAAGTGCGTACCACGTGTATACGTATATTATTTTATATTTTAGCATATTAGTCGCTGACGAGCGGACAAGATAATGGACTCATTTTCCTATTATAGTCAACTGTAATTCGTTTTTTATTTCGTCACATTTTTTACACTAGCGTACGATTATTGGTAATCGTATTTTGAAGAACGATATGAGAAACGTGCGAAACGTCTGATAGTTTTTCGGACCATTCAGCAAACGTTTTTGGAAACGCGTTCAACGCGCGTGCGCCCTGGTCATTGTGCGCGGCGCACGTGTGTGTGTGTGTGAGCGTAAATTTTTTTGCACAAATCAACCGAGCCATGAGCGCAATTATCGAGGAATGTCGTTTTCAGCTCGTGCTACGCGTACGGGAACCGTGCGTGTTTGGCCCGCGGACGAAGCAACAATATTCGTAAATTTCGAACACGTGTTAAAAAATGTGTTTATACTTGGAGTACGTGTGGTAAAACGACCGAGTAGACCGTCCCGCGGGTGAATACTATACGGACATTTGCGCACTGGGCGTTTTTCGCGTGTATTTCGATTACGGGAATGAAAACATCGATCAACGATTCGATAAAATCGTAACGTGGATTTCACCGTCGTACACGCGACTATTTCGGTGCCACGGTTTATCGGACGTATAATACCGGACATGGACCGAGTCTCGGGTATTATAGGGCGAGGTTGGTTAGAGGTTTTTTATTTAACCGAAGAATTCGACCCTTTCGACGCTGGCGGCCAAACGTATGTCTGGTAATACATCTGTAAGAACGTTGACGTAATTACCGTCGAAACGTAAAATATGTTAACAACGAATTCAGCTCTCGGTGACGGGCCATCGTGAAAAATACCCAGACATAGATTTTTATTTTTACGTATTTCGTGATATTTTACACATTATACCCGTATTTTTCGGTAAAACAACTATCGTTATCGATAAACTCGTCGGGGAAAAATTAGCTTAAAATCGTTTCTATATCGTACAGTACGCAAATATAAATTAATATACGCGTAAAATAATCCCCGTCGATATGTATTTTAATCACAACATGTACACATATATACACAACGCGGATTGTTCGCCAGTATAGCGCGTACGAGTACACTATATAATATCGTGTATTAAGTACAGTAGTTAAATATTTTAGATTGACGTACCTCGGTGCTCTTAAACGTCAATGTGTAGCTGTACAATCTTATTACATCGGAGTGAATGAACTCGTGACGAATATGACCATAGGTTATTCTTACAAAGAGAGTCAGATTTACGTTAATCGTTATCTAATTATTATTTTTTATACGACGGACGATTTATTATGCGGGCGATCGGTTTTTTTTTAGTAACGTCTTTTTCACCCGGCCACTAGATCTCTCGTTTACTTCGTCGGATAAATAACTATTCCGAAGAATACGGCAATCCGTTTTCTGAAAATACCGTGTCTATCGATTTTTCGAATTTTCCGAAAGTTAAAAAAATTACGTTTTCTCTTCGGAATTTTCGGGTAAACCAAGAGATTCTTGTCTCGGCAATGCTTAACGTGTAATATTTATTTCGGATTTTCGTACATTCATTAAACACGAAGAAAACTATGTAATTTTAAGCATAATATTGTTTCGTCTAATTCCATTAAATACAAACACGACATCCCGTAACATGTCATACGGAATGATAAAATAAAATTTGAGTATACCGATCGCTTGCGCATTCCCCGCTGGTATTAAAAATTGTATTATTCGATGCTACGAAATTATTTTCGAATAAAAAGGAATTTCGTTTAAAAAGGACAGACAAGTCGTTGTGCGCGTACAACAAATACGACGGCGGTGAAACGCTATAACTAATAAGTAATGGGGTGTGATTAGTGTGAGAATGTTTATTGTTCGACTCCTTAAAGAAAATAAGCTTAGACCCGGAGAATTAAAACGAAATATATTAGGGTTTGCGGAGAGGTACGTGTATTCACAAAACGTATTAGAGTGTAAAAATTGTCGGTATCTGATAATCCATTTAAAACGGGTTTAAGGCATCTCATCATATACGGGTAACATTTTCAAGAAGCGTCATTACCAGTGTTTATATCATTTTATTATCAAGTTTTCTTATTGCTTAAACCGATTTAATTAGTATTATTTTACGTTTGTTTTTATATTCGTTTATCCGATAGGGTATTTAGTTTTTTTTTCCTGTGAATACATATGAAACATATTTTGTCATACTCTTCGTAAATGGTAATTATAACGGCAAGAATTACTCGCGTGTTTGAAAATCACTTTTTGAATTGTCGAAATTGTTTATACGGTTCGATCGAAAAATTCTTGATTATATAAATACGCCGTTTTGAAAGAATCGAAGCAAAGATTAAAAAAATAAAAGCTAATACGCGAGTATCCCGTTTTACGAGAAAAAATACGCAACCGGGAATATTGTTACGACCGTCCATTACTATTTAGTTCGTGTACTAACTTGTACCATCGTATAAAAAGAACAATTATTTTAAAGTCATCATCACGTGCGTGTTAATATAAAACGGGTTTTTTTTTAGATGCAAACCATTCTATATCACAATTCCAGCGGCCGTGAAGCGTTCACTGGCAATTTGAAGCAGAAGGAAGTTCACCGAGCTATAACTCTACATCCGGTCAAACAACACAGTCACATGTACAGAATACACAACTATATTAAGGTACGGAAATCGGATTGAAAATCCGCGTTTTAGTTTACGTTACAGTCTGCCGGCGTGTTAAACTAATTTTGCTCGCTAAAGGGTCTCGAGCTCCAAGACATACAACACAAGAAAATTCTGTTGCATCGGGACGTACGATCCATGATCGATCAGCTGAACAACATCGGCCGACACGGTAACGGGGACGACGGACACTCTCGACCGTCCGCGGACTTCGACCTGACCCCAAAGTCGAAGCTCTTCACGTCCCGCGCCGGAAGCCCGAACTATTTGGGCGATCCGGACTTGTTGGGTAAATGCGCGACACGGTTGGGACGGCCAAACCGAGGTAACGCGCGTATTATCGTTATGTTCGCAGGTTTACCGCCGGGCCTGAACAAGTACAGACCGCGCAAGCCGGCGGACGTCATCAAGTGGGATTTTATATCGAAAGCTTGGTATTCGGACACGGACGCGAATCCCAGAAGACGAATCGACTCGTATGCGAAAGAAGGCATCGACGACGTCGTCCGTGAGGTAATGTGTCGTTGTAACGCGACGATTTTCGCGTTGAAATATAACGGTTTGTTTGTTTTCGTATACATTCGTCACAACGTTGCTCGAAAACGTATTATCTATTGTTTTCGTGTTCGTAAATGATAATTTCGAAAAATCCGTTAAAATAAATAACGACGAACGAAAAATGTTCGTAACGATATCCCGGGCGTATTTATCCGCCTTTAAACACGCGACCTTCGATTTTTTACGCGTCGTCATTTTCAGGTGATGGATTTGATAAATAAATTCTCCAAACAACGCGGTCGAGTGATCGACTTCAAAGAGATATTTTACGGTTATCACAGGGTGAATCCGTTGTTCGGTGTCGATTATATGTTGGACATGTTACTGATGTATAAAAAGTACAGAGGGAAGAAAATGACCGTACCGGTGAGACGGCACGCGTACCTCCAACAGCAGTTTACCGGTAAGGACAGACGGGTGTGTCGGGACGGTCGCGTTTTTCGCGGGGAGAACGGACAAAAAGATTAATTTTGTCGCCGAACGTTAATTAGAACTCGTCGAAATAACAACACCGGTAAATATCTATTCTTGTTTGAAGTCGTTTACGAGAGTTTTCATGAAAGGAGAGCCTATTACGTTAGAAAATTGTCCACAATATTTGACCAATTATTAGTTTCGTATAACGAGAAATGTGTTAACTATATTCGTCGTTACACGTACTAAATATGCCGAAATATCTTTTAAAGGGCTTTTATTCGTGAAAAAATATAGTTTTGCGAAACGCCCACAATCAGAAATCGAAAACTTTTCATAAAAATAAACATAATCAAACGGGTAACTTCAAACAGTTTCGTGGATTAGGCAATTTATTTTAGACACAAAAATAACGACGAGAAATTAGTTCGTTTTCTTTTCCATTCAGCAAATTGACAAATTCACGGTGGTTTTTTCCAAACGTGAACCGGACTGCATCCGAATTCAAATCGTGTCGCGCCCAATAGCAACGAACACGGAAAACATTCGTGTTCGCTTCTTTTATTTTAACCTTCGAAATGTAAACGTCCAATCATCGAAACGACTGAAGACTATAATTACCTACGTAGGTTAGGACAAGTCTCTCCCCCCCTCCCCACACATACACATACGTCGACGATCGAAACGTTTTAACGTTTCGAAAATGTGAAAACGCCGACGTCGTGAAGATTTCGGTTGGTCGCAATCACAGCGTTGGTCGTATTTCAGGGTTTGAAGTTCGCGAAGTGTTGGACGGATCCGAAGTGAAGTGGGAACAACCGGACGAAACGTACGAGACGGCGGCACAGGCGGACGACGACCCGTCGGGACCGTTTAAGGACATGGCGGACAAGATGGTCCGGGTGGACGGACAACCGGCCGCCAAACGTGCGCACCGACTTCAATCGGACCGAGCACGGTCTAAAACCGTCCACTTTGTGTTGCCGCTGTTCAACCGGTTGGCCACGTTCGCCCGGTTCATGGACAACTACGAGACGGTGTGCTTACAGCAGGCTAATGATGGCGACGACAATCACTACCATCAACTGTTGCAACACGTCACGTTGACCGTCGTGCCATTCGGCAAGGCCACTGCTGATAGGGCCGCGGACGTGGTAACCAGGCTTCTGGCCAAGTACCCGAGCGCCCGGATGACCGTGTTACCGGACCCCGACGATTTGTTCGCCCGGGCGTTGGCGCTGCACATGGGTGCCGAACAGGTCGGACCGCCGCCCGACGACCTGCTGTTCTTCGTCGACGTAGACATGCTGTGGACGGCTGCGTTCTTGGATCGCGTCCGATTGAACACGATCCGCGGCAAGTCCGTGTATTTTCCGATCGTGTACAGCGAATATGACCCGGTGGTCGTGTACGGCCGCACGTCGTCGCCCAACCACTTTCTCGTCAACCAAGACTCTGGTTACTGGCGGCAGTACGGTTTTGGCATCGTCGCCGTGTACAAGTCGGACCTGATGGCTGCCGGCGGGCTTAACACGACCATCCAAGGCTGGGGCAACGAGGACGTGGATCTATTCGAGAAGTTTGTTCGGGCTCGTCCGGCGACTATATTCCGGGCCGCCGATCCGGACTTGGTGCATGTTTACCATCCGATCGAGTGCGACTCCAAGCTGCCTGCGCCCAAGGCCCTAATGTGCGCCAACACCCGTTTCGAAACGTACGGCAACGTGGACCAGTTCGCTAACATCATATACAACAACAGGGACACACTATACACGTACGTTGGCGAACAAATGAACAAGTCAATGAAAGCAGCTACGACGCCTCCTGTTAGATAATGATGGCCAAACTGAAGTCGGTCAATTTCTGTCAAACGCAGTTTACAGAATATTCCGACGTAATAATAATTTACTATTCGTGTTATGCGTATCGATTAATAATCAACATAATCGGCGATCATTTTATGATCTCAATTCCATCGAGAAAATTGGGTCTTTTTTCAATGTATAAAACATATGAAATATATATATATATTTTTTTATATGTATATTTGTATTTAATATTATCATTATAATTACGACTGATAAATGTTTATCATAAAGATTAAGAAATTACGAAAATAAATGTGATGTTTTATTGTTTGTAAAAAACTGTATTGACATATATATATATATATATATTATACAAAAAGCAAAAATAATTACGAATAATACCCATCTCAGGGGACTTTTAAACAAAAATTAATATTAAAATACAGAGTTTTACGTTGTCACTTATAATTTTAATTTTTAAAAATATTAATTTCGATTTTTTTCAGTTTGTACCGCATTTTATCACTTGCTCATTCTTACACATGTCTGTATGATATTCATTTGCTGTTTCCATTTCTGATACCAGTCACTAAGAACATCATAATCCACTAATTGTTGATCTTCGTTTATAATTTCATTGACAACTCTTTGCGGCGTATCATTTTCTTGCACATTGTTGTTACTAATTGCTATTTTCACAGGTTTATCGTTGCATTTGTTGGCGTGTTTATTGCCCCATTTATCATAATTACCATTTTCGTTTTCAATACATCCATTAGAACTGTTATGTTTGATATCTTCACCATAATTTATATTTTTCAGTTCATCAGATTCATCTGACCAAACAACTTCTTCAACTTCTGATGATTCTACTTCTTCACTTTCTTCTGTCCATTCTTCATCATCAGTACAAAACAATTCTTCTTCGTCACAATATTCTTCTTCACTATCTTTTTCACATACCATGGTAGGCACATCACTTTCTTCATCTTCAAGTTGATCATCAGCTGAATGATCATCTGTGGTATTGTGTTGAGTTGAATTTAAAAGACTGAATTTTGGTATTTGAAATAAATCATATATATCAGTGAACCGTGGTATCTGACAAGTATTTTTATTTATTTTAGAATCATTCTCACAGTTTGAGTCATTTGAAACATTGTTTTCTAAAAAACTTCCATTAGTAGACGGTTTTTCTTCATTATTCTTTTGAGACGTATGTTGACATTGTGATTCCTCATCATTATTTGTATTGTTTATTTCGTTATCAATACTATTCGACTGATTTACAACTTGTTCATTTTTAAAACTTTTTTTAGTAGCTTCGTACTTCTCAAAATCTGAATCGTACTTTGTAATAATCTCCACCAGCTCTTCGGAACTGTATTTCATATATTGAGCAGTGTCATCAAGATAGGGTTCTGGATCAAACAAAACAAATGACCTATCTGTGGATAGATATTTTTTGTTGACAAGGTTATTTTCAATAATTTTCTTTTCAGTTTCTTTAACTATTTGACAAAGTCTCTGTAATGACTCTTCACTAGATATGCCAGCTCCGTAAATAGATTTTATTTCAATATCTTGTTTCGATTCATCTTTCGAATTATTGATATTTGATTTACCGTCACATGGTTCAAATTTAAAATTACCTAGAATAATAAAATTAATTAAAATTGTTACAAGTTATAACAAAACTGCATTTTACTTTGTTGATTATCATCTTTTATTGTGTTATCATTTTCTTCAATTAAATTACTCGTTGAAACAACAGATACAGTTGTTAAATTAAGATCTTCAAGCTCATTGTCTTCATATTCAAGTATAGGTTTTTGAATTGCAATCGGTAATACTTTGATTTTAACATTTTCAATACTATTAATGATAAGTTTAAATGATTTTAACTCTTTGTCATCATCTAGTATTGTAAAAGCGTTTCCTAGAAATAAAATCTATTAGTTTTTATTTATATAAGTTTAAATTAAAAATTAATATTAACCTTTATTTCCAAATCTTCCAGCTCGACCAATTCTGTGCAAATATGTTGCCCAATCATTTGGACAATCCATATTGATCACTAAATCCACGTTTGATGAATCTATTCCTCTGGCTATCAAATCAGTAGCAACAAGTATTTTTGATTGAAAAGATGTTAATCTATCTACTAATTTTAATCGAACATTTTGATCTTGATCACCTCTAATGTAATCAGCTTTATACTGATGATCACGTAGCATATTACAAACTGCTTCAACTCTGTAAAAGAACAATAGACAAAATAACTATATACTATTATTTGATTAAATTTGTTTTTAAATATAGCACCTTGTCATATAATTGGTAAATATAATGCACTGAGTGTATGGCAAATTCTTTAAGATATTGAGAAGTCGCACATTTTTTGCAGGCAATAATATTATATTAGTACTGACTGCTTTTACACATGCCACATATTGCTTAATACCTAATAGGAACTTTGATGGATCTTGAGATGCATTCATATCTTCTTCTGCTCCTTTGACTAATGTATATTCTTTCATGAACTCGTCAAAAAGAGACATATCGTTTTTATCGATTGATGCACTTACAACAATCATTTGCTTTAATTTTGGCAATTTAGCATCAATTAACCTGAAATAATTATTTAGTGTTATGCATTATTTTATCAGTAATCTATAATAAAAATGTATTATGAAAAATATTTTATAAAATGAACACTAATTTTTTTAACTACCTCTACAAAATTTAAATTTAAATTATAAGATTTAATTTAAATATTTTTAAAAAAATTAACAAAATATTTTATTAATTATCTGTAAAAAATCATAGAAGGAATTTTTAATAAATGTATTTAAATAATATTCTATAAAATCAAGAGTAAAATATAAGTTCTAACTTTTTACATATTAGAATTAATAAAAATTAACATTACTTATTCAAATACCTAATATATTGCATACTATTAAATAAATTAATGTCATATTAATATTTTTCAGGACTTATATAAAACTAAAAATATAAACGACAATAACAATAAATATCTATACTCGATAAAATAATTAATAGAAGTATAAAAATTATATATGTAAATTATAAATAAGAGACAATTATTGCAAAATAATGCAAATAACTTTGAATTTTATTAGTTATTTGTAATAAATATATTTGAAAAAACTTAACTATAGTCTGTTCCATTTAAGAGCGCACCGCTCGGCGGACGAAAACTGGTCTATTCTCGCGCATGCTAGTGGGCGTTACCACAATGCGTCCCGGCGGCG
>JAIPRN010001101.1:0-54260 GCA_025469175.1 Geopemphigus sp. TES_GeoC_2020
TATATATATATATATATATATATATATTCTGCCTCCTATATAAGTAATACCTTTTATTTGCCGATAAAACTTATATTTCTTTCTTTCGTGATATATCGAAATTCAGTCGGGGTGAAAAGTTTAATTATAGTGCGTCGCCGTATACGCGTCACCAAACTATATCGTACCCCGCGAATTAACTTACACTTCGTAACTTTCTATATATAAATACCGGCAGTTGAGCGCGCGTGAGGTATAATAGTTTCGAAAAAATCCCAATTAATAATAATATCCGTGTCGTCGGCGGAGGTACACCGACGTTTATTTAGCACCGTCGTAATTTGTCGAAAAAGCGTCCCCGTCTGTCGCTTGATATAATAATCGACGTTAGCAACGAACGAAATAAAAAAAAAGAACGCGGCGGAACGCGTCGCGTTTACGGACGAAATTTGTCACGATAAAAAACTTATCGCCGTAATGAATCGTGGGTGTGTGTGTGTGTGTGTGTATATGTTTGTATGTATAAGCGTGCGTGCGTGCGTGCATGTACGGACACCCTCGCGCCGATTTGTCGGAACCCGAAACGACCGGCGAGCAACAGCGGCGCGTTTGCAACGTCAGGGAATGTCTACGGGTTTACAACGAATATATTATTTTTCCGTTTTAGTAAAACTACTAAATAAACATTTTTTTCCTTCTTTTCCGTTCGTTCGGAGAAAATGCTATACGATACGAATTTATTACGTAACTAGTTCGAACAGAACATACAAATATATATATATATATTAATTTCCAGTGTCGTTAAAACGTTATTATATTCCGATCGGACGTTTACGGAACCATCGACAAAACTACAAATATACTACACGCACGTATGTTGTTCAATTTCGTTCGTAGTTTCGCAATTCCATTATTAATCCGTTCTCGTAAAAAAGTCGACACGCCGGACACGCTTTTTTTTCATCTTTAATTAAAAAATGTGTGTGTGTGTGTGTGTGTGTGTGTACGCATAAACGAATATAGGTAAACCGTCGAAATTCACGCGTGTAGTAATTGGCGTCGATCGGGTGTATCGTTTTTTCGCTTATAAAACGTTATTATCGACGATAATTATCGATTATCGTCGACGGACACGGACCCGGTGGAAATTTCATTCGCCGTTATAACGAAAACAAATTTTACGGTATTATACGGAGCCGTCGTGGAAATCGACAACGTATTAAAACGTTCGAGTGTAATACGCGTTTGCCGCGCAGCGCCATTTTAAACGTCGGTAATTACGGTTTTCTTTTAACGTATAATTAACGAATTCGCAATTAGCCCGTTAAATTTACACGGTCGGCGATTTAATTTTAAACGTTATTAATTTGATTTACGACCCGAAAGCAATCCGACACACACACACACACACACTCACAATACGTTACGTAAAACGTGTAAACGATAAATACGGAAAAAAAACACAAAACGTTAAAACGCGTTTGTAAATGTCAAACGAACGGCCGGAAATTCGGCTTTCGAAAAACCCGAAAAGCGATGGCGGCGGAGGACCGCGCGCGGGACATATTGTGGATCGCTCGTTAATCCGAAGACGATCGCGTCCCCAGGAATCTCGTCCGAAACACCGCATACTGTGACACGGATAGGTTTGATCGTCGGGTTCTCTTATTTTTAAATATTTGCCGAATATTGTTTCTTCGTCTACGTTACTGTAACCGAAGCCCGAGGCGATTTGAATACAAATGGGCGTTGCGTGCCGTGAAAACAACCTCGTAAGAAAATGGCGTTCGCGCCGTAAAATCGCGTACACGAGACGCCCGAAAATAACGCGACCGCCGTCGATCAGAAAACGTACGTTCCGTAGTCGTCGACACGACGGGGAAGAAAAAATTAATCACGACTCTCGGTGGGTATAGACGGACGTCCGATCTCCGTGGTACAGCAGCCATACCATATATACGTATATATATAGAGGCGTGCGCGTCGAAAGACCTTCTGTTTCTCTTCAACAATAGGAAGAAGCGACAAAAACATTTTCTAGCCGCGTGTGTGTTTGGAAGGGGAGAGAGTGTGCTAACTCGCGTCCCATTGTTTCCGAAAAAGTGTTTCGTGAAACGTTCCTTCGTCCGCGTTTTTGTTTTCGTAACGACGACGCCGTTTCGAAAAACACGAGAATAGAGATCCGCGACCACCTGTTGGTAACGCGTTGATTTGGCGCGGTCGATCGTCAAATTTGTCGTCCCATTTCTAACGATCAAACGTCGCCGGGGCGTTTGGACGCGTCGCGTAAAATATTTATCTCATCCGTTCGGTTTCCCACGTTTTCCTCGGCCGATCTAACGATCCCGAAATTATTCAAACCGTTCCGAAAACGACACACGTTTGGCGTATGCATTCAGCTCCCTCCTCTTTCTCCCCCACCCACCCACACACACACACACACGGACATCATTGTACGTTCGCGGGCGCTCCCGCGTTTATTATTGGCGAATTTATTATTATAACAGTCCGCGGCGCACCGTCGTCGCACGGTCGGGGAACGGCCGACGTGTGTGTGCGTACGCAAATAACGAAATATAATATTACGAACGGGCGTCGGGGAGTCCTTGAGGCCATGCGGCGCGGCATGGCCCGCGTAAAAAAAGAAAGATAGCCCGTGTACGACGACGTTAGGCGTGTGCGTACGCCTCTATTATTCAATACGTGTCGTGGATACACATACACAACAACATCGGTAACGAACGGTAGGGGGGGAAGGAATATATACCGTACGGCGGAGCGTATAATTCCGACGAACCGGTTTTTTCCTCAAACTCGACCTCCCCCCACGGGGCCGCTCACGCAGGTCGACGCGGTTCGTTTCCTTTTTTCCCCGACTGACCCGAAATATCGACGAAAACAAAAAAATTACCCGGGAACTTTCGCGGCGATAACCGTTAATATTTATATATAAATATACAAATATATATATATATATATATATATAAATAAATACCGTCTCCCGTCGTTTTCTATGGAAAGTTTTCCTCGTTTTTCGTCTATTGTCGGTCGTCGTTGTTCGTCCATGTCCGCCTTGCGCACGAAATATCTCGTCGTCATCGTCGTCGTCGTCGTTATTATTATTATTACTATTATATCGTCGTAGCCGCGCGTCGTTCGCGCGCCGGCCGTCCGTCCACCGGTCGTCGTGTTCTTTGTATATATTTTCGACGCATTCGCGTCCGCGCGGTTTTCTCGTCTTCTCGTCGCGTCCGTCACTTTTGCGATTCCCGCTTTTAGTCGCCATCGGCAAATTTCTCCCGTACCGAGCGCTCGCGTTTACGCCGTTCGCTTTTCGTTCGCCGATTCTCAAGAAAACGTCGGCGATAAATGTATGGACCATTCAACCGCCGAAGAGGATCTCGTCCGACGTTCGGGTAAGGATCTATATTATTCCGCGCGTTGGTGTTCAAAAAACTTGTCGGCGTCGTGTCCGACGGCTTATTCGAATTTCGGGAACGTGTCCCTGTACGACTATCGTTGCCGTAATCGATGGTGATCGTAGGCGAGAATTTTCGGAAACGCGGTCGTACGACGGAGAAAAATGAGAAAACACGTGTTTTCGATTCGGTTTTTTTTACGGCTGATTCCGTCGTTTTCATTGGTCGAGTCGTAAATAGCGTTATACGATTTTTAATTTTTTTGTTTTCGTACGTGCGCGCGCACGTTCACGATCGCGCACACGCACTGCGCACGCACACTGGCACTCACGCACGCACACGCATACCATATTTATATATATGTGTGTGTGTGTGTGTGTGTTTGTCGGAATGCGTCGGTCAATTTAAAACGAAGTTCGTCCAAATAACGTAATATTGTCGTTGATTATATTAAACGATATATATACAGCGCGGTGTCGGAGGGATTTGGGCCGTTTAAGAGTAACGTTAACGCTACGAACGGAAATAAAACATACCGAGAAATATAAAGGCGAGAATATCGAAATGATTTCGTACACGACCGTGTCGCGCGTATACCGCCGAACGCGTACGGTTTTCACACGAAAATGTATGGCCACTCGCCGAGTACACTTATACCGTCGCCATTGATGCGCGATTTTTAGTCGCGCGACGATTGTGTTTACGCGCATAGCAGCGCGGGCGCTCGTCAACGTCGCGCACCATGACCAAATGGTCTCCTAAACGGCTCGCCGACGTGTATTCGGAATTTCGGCACACCGAACCGCTATTTTCGACAAACGCGGTTCGAAAACCCGCTGGGGCTCGTCTTCCGAACACGCGACAATTATCGAGCTTCGCGACGACGCTTTTTGTTGACAACGCCGGCAGTCGGTGTTACTATTATTATTACGACGGTCCTTTCGGTGGCACCGTCCGCGTCTCGAAATAGCGCGAGCGCGCGCGTTTATAGATATTACAAATCTGCACCGTCGGCGTAACATTGTCGCCTAATACTAATATTGATAAACGGGACAAAATTATTTGTCGTCCCCCGAACAAAAAAAAAAAATGTCCGACAAAAACACATGTCGTCGAGAAACAAACAGAATAAATACGCGCACTGTAACACACACGCGCGCACATATACGGACAATATTTAGTCGTACACGATACGTACTGTACAACAACAACACCACCACCACCACCACCACCACCATCGCCACCACTACCATCGTTACCACTACGCGACGCGTGAACATAAACGCGTTAATTCAAAAATAACGAAACCGGCGGTCGTTCTATTCGAACCGGCTTCGGGAATACGAAATTATCGAAGGACTCGAGTTTCTGATCGACACAGCCGCGTAACGAAACTACGTCGATAAATGCGGAACATTTTCGTCGCCGAACGCGGGCGATTACCGGAAAAATATTCCCGTACTTTTTGTACGCGCGTATTTCAACCGGCCTGTATACAGTACGCCCGTGGTCGCGTTAAGACGGGACTACATCGCGCATACAAGTCGAATCGTATATAATATGGTCGGAAACGCGTACGCCTATTAATAATATCCGAAAACCGAACTACGACCGTTACGAAATTTCAATTTGTTTAACCGAATAAACGCCTACCGGACGATTGTCCGTGGTGAAGTACTCGCGTCGTGTCCGCGAAAAAAAACGTTCGCCCAACTTCGACGTAACGCGCCCGGCAGATATTTGATCGTGGCGAAATTCGTCTCCGTGTATATTGTCGTGTGTGACCGTCGAGTTATTTAAAAGCGACGAGCCGTTCGTTCGTCGCAATGCTACCGGTTGAAAATCCGAGTTTTCGTTTCTCGTCTCGTGACTATCCTCCTAAAATTGTATTCGCAAAAAGTAACAAAACCCGGCGCGACGCGTGATTTTAGGGTAATCCGTTCCGTTTGTGCACCGGTTTTCGTTTTAAGTTTTACCAAAAGCAGACGTTATATGACGCGTGTTGGGTAAGGTTAGTTAGTGAAAACCGTGTTTCGTACTTGTAAGTTAACGATATAATAATAGTCGCTCGATCGTATTGTCCGCGTGTCGGAATATCGACTTTCATTTAAGTGTACACGACTGCCAAACGAACTTACGAAAAGCACAAGAAACGTCGGTACGACGCGTTTATTACGTACGACGGTTAGGAAATATTACGTCACGATTCGGGGGCGGAGCGGGTTAGATTAAGACGAACAAACATGGGAATTGAATAAATGTATTCGAAAAATCCGACTCGTAGTGCTCGACGAAACGATACGCGTATGTTATATATATATATTATATACTTAGGTACTCGGGAAACTAGGAGTGCCGTTAGAACCTCTTTTCTCCTTCCTCTATCTTCCAAATAACGTGACCCTATACACACACACACACACACACAAAGACGTAACAACGATAACGCGATAAACACAAACAATTCGCAACTGTATTACCTTTACTTCGAAACGTCCAAAACACTATACCGCGACTACAGTTTTCGAGCACGTATACTTACGACGATAACAGTACTTGAAGGAGGCCAAAAGCTATTGTTATTAAGTTTTTTTTTATCGGCCGATACGTGGATATATATGTATTATAACGGTGAATAATATGTCGACTTTATTTTTTTTTTATCTTCTTCAGTTCAGTGTTGTTCTTCATACGATCCCATAGTGCAATTACACTCGTCGACCGTATAAAAATCAAGAGACTATATATGTAAATTAATCGTCGATGGAAATATTATAATATATATGCACGCGCCTATGCGTACGGGTATGTGCGTATGTTTGTATATATATATCCGTTAAGATGCGTATTTAAATTATTATAAGACCACCATTATGTTATGTAATATATATAAACCCACGTGGTTAATCCGATATCTAATTATTGGACCGGTTACGGGATTTTTTTATTATCTTTTTATATACCGACTGTTCGTTTTATTTGTCCGTACGAACGTCTAGGCGATTCGACGATTAAAAAAGAAAAATACGTATTTTCTTCGAGTTTCGGACAATCCGAGTGGTCCTCCAACTTTCGTGTACGCTACGGTACTTCTAAAGACAAACGTCTACTCGTATTGTATATATTTCGTGTATACGTACGGCGGGCGTCGTATTACGTAATACGTAGAGATTTTCTAAACTAAAATCGTTTAGAAATCGTTTTAAGGTTATAGGTCTCGGACAACGTAATAATAATGACGAAAATAAAAAAACAACGGTTAATTTATGCCGAATTAAATTCGTAATTTCGATTATTATCGGACACCTCGAGGTTGATTCAAATTCAGCACTTGGCCGCTCTAAAATAATATGCATAATACATACACGCACGAATAAGGTGTGTATATCCGTTTATATATTTATATGTAGATTTTCGATACCCCGATATTGTTCGTAAACGACATGATTAATAAACGAGTTTGAAAAAAAATATCGAAAACGTTGTTTACATCGTGCCCGGGCCCCACCCCCCCCCAATTGTTAGTCGGTCGCCCCACGTTTACGGACACTAACGAACGCGCCGCGCCGTTTATAATAAATAATAAACCCGAAAAAGTGCGCGAACGAGAACGGCGACTGGCGAACGGTATCGAAGAAACACGACCATCACGCCGGGATGGGGTAGCGTTTTCGCGCAAAATTCCGTACCGGCGTTCTTGAACGTAGCAGTGGACGCGACGGCGTACGAATTCGAATTCGAACGGTTAACATTATAAAAACGCGGTAAAAACGAAACAACCGGTACGGAATAGCCGCGATTCTGACCTCGTTGTCGATCGTATTCCGCGTTCGTCTGGGGTTTCTCTTTCACGAACTCGTATATTTACATAGACACAGGCTCGTAGTATATCTATATATATATATATTTCGAGTGTACGTTAATGGTATGTACATATTGATTTCCGATACGTACGTCGTATTGTGGAGGGGGCGAGCGAACGCGGCGCACCGTATTTCGTCTCAACAAAATCACTGAATATATATACATCTTCTTGTCGTCCGTCCGTTACGCCATATTATTTTGTTTCACCGTGGCGGTGTGTGTGTGTGTGTGTCTGTCTCTCTCTCTCTCTCTCTCTCATTCCCGCGATGGAACGTATTTACAGCTGAACGCGTACGCGCACGCGCGTACAATTGTCTCTGCCCGGTGTCGTGTACGTACGCGCCAACGTTTTGTCGTTTCTCCCCACCGGGGATGTCGTCGGTTTTTCGAACGCGCTACGGGCCACGGTGAAAATCCCGTAGCCTCGGCGTGCGCGCGCTGTGTAGGTCGGCCGCGTGTACGTGCGCGCACGACGACGACAACCGGGACGAATGTAGTACGGCTCGAAGCGAAAAAATTCAAGGCGAACTGGACGACCGGCTCGGCTCCGTTAATCGCGCCGCTTCGAACGTGTTTACAATTTCCCCGTACTGTTTGTGTAAAAATAACGTTTTTTACGCGCGCGCCATTTATATATTTATATACGACCCAGTCACCGAACGCGCCGCGTATACAGAGCGTTCGAAACGTACGTAGAGGGCGGAAGGGAGGAGACGCGTTTCGGCCGTTGTACGCGGCGTTCGCGAATCGGCGAAACGTGCGCGAAAAAATACGGTTTGTCGTACGCCCGCGGCGCGTTCGGAATATTATAGTCGCGGCGAAAAACGAAACGTTTTCGCCACGGACGAAATCGCGCGATCCGTTTCGTGTTTGGCGTTTTCACCGGACCGCCGCCGCGGCGAAGTATCCGAATCGCGCCGAACGATTATTATTTCGTCCCGTGTTACACGCCCGGCGAACCGTTTTGTTTTCGACCGACGAACGTGGCGGCCATATTTTATTGGATTAATCGCGCGCGTTATCGAAAATTCTTCGAACGAACAATCGTCGCGATAATAAACCTAATCACGTGACGTTGTGTTTATACGAAATCGTATACGCGCCCGTGCCGTTTGTTTACTATCCGTCACAACATTATACGTTCTATAAATGTCCGACGGCGTGTTTGACGCGAACGATCGAGAATAAGCTCGTAATCGACGCGCCGTTAACCGAACGTTATTTATTTTCCCGAATATTCCCACCAAACGTCGACGACACGAATTCCTCCTTCGGCTATTACGAAATTACTATTATTCTACGTATCACGTACGTTCTCAACTGCGGACGCGACGGGCACGGCGTGCGAGTTAAATCCGAACGACGTTAATGCCGTTAGCTCGATACGAACGACACGGCGTATTAAAGAAATCCGCGGGCCGGACGGACGTGAAAATGTCGCGCCGTCATCGCTTACGTAGGTTGGAACCGTAATATGATAGCCGGCGAGTACCGTACAATGTTTCACAACGTCCCGCGGAAAACACTCGAAACTTCGAGACGCGAGAGATGATAACGTCGCGTAATTATCCCGTCTGCCCGCGGTGACGTACAATACACACGCGTGTGTCATCAACAATTATCGAACATACGGGCGCGACGCGACCGGCGTCGTTTCGGAATAAAAACATCGTTCTGTCGGCTGATTTGTAAATAAAGACCGGCGTATAACGTAAGTACGCGCTCGTGATTGGCGCCTGTGCGTGTTCGAATCGTACAGCACGCGCAAAACACGGGAACGTATTCCGATTTTACGGACAAGTTCCGCAATTCGGATTGGCCCGCCGCTAGTCTCGAGTTATCAATTTCGCCAGTACACCCTGCCCGATTGATTTCCGCTACGCCATTATTTTCTAACCTGCCGTACCCGAACGTCGTGACGTTTCGTTATTGTCCGTTCAAGAGCCGGCGCGCGCACGTTGTTCTCGACGTATATTTCGCTAGGTAATTTTACTACCGTACCGTCGGGTGTTCCTATTTTCCGGCCAAAGAATTCCGGAGCGCGTTCGACGGCGACCGCGAACGACCGCCCGGATGAGAATCGGGTTGGTATATATGATAAGAGTACGCCGTCTAGCGACGAAAAAACGAAATAACGCGCGGTGGAACGACGCGAACAAACGCGCGCGTACGGAAACGTCGTTTCTCCCGACGGCGTCAGTGCACGGCGAAAGGTCGAAAACGACGAGTTAATTTTAATTTCCCGGAGTTCATCGGCCGTCAACGTCACAAGTCGGCAGCAATCCCGCGATTTCGTACGGGAGATTACGTTTTACGTACACGCGTTTATATGTACATATATAGAAAACAAAACGTACCTATTCGTTCGGAAACTATTCTCGTACACGGCCACGGTATATTCACGAATACGTATAATACGTACGCCTATATATTTGAATATTTATGACCGAAAATAATAATTACGCACGCGCGCATACGCGTGTATATATATGTAGGAGCTCTCTGGCGACGAAAAACACGACGCATATTTTTGTGTTCGATTGTTCCGACAACATTCACGGTCGACAATTACCGCGGTCGGATAGTAAACCGCCCATGTGTAAAGTCAATATAATATCGCTTTATTTTGGGTATCCTTTAAAAATTATTTACGAGCCGCGCCGAGCGGATAGATAACCGCGACGACCCCGGCACGCTATTTCCGTGCGCGTTATAAAACTCGTAAATAAAATATACGTAATCGCGTTTACGATAAATATACGAATATGTTTGTATATACATATATATATATGTATTGATAGGAAGACGCGATCGACGTATGTATTCGCTTTAATCGACCGTCCATTAATGACCCGCGTAACGTGTACCGCGCCCGAATTTGAAAGGGGGGGTTTTCTCCATATCGGACGGCACTATCCGCGTTACACACTCCCGTAGAGAGAGAGAGAGATACGTACGAACATTCCGTGTTTCGTACGGTCGTACACGAGGTCCGGTTACGGGTGTGTATACGACGCGGCGTTTGTCGGCCGACGGAACGCGAGATTCGTATCATCGACCTGGGTAAAATTGAAACCCCGAAATCGAACGCGTCGGATAATATATCGTGAGTCGCGGCTAATGCCGGACGCGTGGAAAACCAAACGGACTCTGGTGAAAATACTCGCGGCGAAACGTTTCGTCCTGCGTAACGTTATTGAAACGCGGCGTCTCGTTCGGTTCGCCCGTGTACGTCGGCGACGTTCGTTTTATTTATTTATTCGACCAGACGCCTTCGGGGAATGTACGAAACGGAACGTGAAAACGCGAGAAAGAGACTCGGCAACGAACAAGTGGTAACGAATAGATAGGGAAACCGCCGCGGTTAGGTAACGGTTGACCAAGGAACTTCAGTCACGCGTTCAGCCAACACCGATGACCGACGAATGGAGTTGTTTTGGGCAATACGAATAGTGTAGCGAGTAGGCCTGAAATAAAACCGCCGCCGTTCAATAGGCCCGGACGCGTCCGCGCTGACGAGAGTCAATTGCCGCGCGAGGACAGATTCCGATTTTAATGACCGTTCAATTTTAAAGTATTTTCGGCCCGTTCGGCAATTAATTGGGAACCGAAATCAATAACGTTATTAGTGCGTACGATATTCGACAATCGCGTCTAACCTCCGAACGCGATTTACTACGTAAATCGTCACCAGACGTTCGCAAGGATCCAGTAAGATTTTTGGTCGAATCGACGTCATTCCGCTAGAGTAAGCGCCGGTCGGTAGCGTTAATTTCCGTAAATGTTTTATCGTCGTATTTCGCTAAACCGAGCGAATTGTATCCAACGGGGACAACAACAATTATCGACAAAATAAACGAAACGGCCGAATTGTAATCCGACGCGTAGTTTTTACTCGTTATTATTAAACCGTTCGAAGAATATTTACAAATAGGCTTTCCCGCTACGCCGTTTCATAGGACTCAACGTGTAGATAAATGACAACGCTTTCGACATCGGCCGTTCACGAATATCCAATCGAATCGTAGATTATTATAGGAATCGCTTTTTGCGTAGTTTAATCGAAACGGTAGTATCCGCGTGTCTTCGTACATTTAAAATTTGACGATATTAATTAGCGATCGTAGCCTAATCTCGATGGAGATCAAAGCGCGTCCAAGAGCTCGAATTGACAATGTCAACGTGTATATATTCGCCTTCGCCATTTTTTAAACGCTCATTAGCCCGGTAGATATTCGTCGGGTTTTCGAATTCGACGCGCGCGTACATTCGATCGGAATTCGTAATAGAAATCGCGGGCTATCGTTCAACGATCGCGAATTGACGAGCGAATGGGACGGGGAAAAATGTAAATCGCCGAGAGAACCGTAGGATCGGGCGACGAACGGCACGAAGATTATTCGTTATTCCAGAGGTACGGTCCGGTTCAAAATCGACGTGTATAATATAATAGTAACGACTCGATCGAATTTAATATTACGTGTTCGCGGTTCTTTCGAAAATTAACGCGTACGCGCGCGTAAATAGAATTAGCCGGCCAGGTGGGTAACGTTTACGGATAAAAAACGTCTACGGTCGCGGTTTAGGTTTCGAGCGCCCCCATGGTCAACGATAAGTTCGCGGCGGGTTTAATGAGGTAACCGCGCCGCGGAGTGTTTAACAACGAAACGTATAGGATACGACGGCCGCGAACGTATTGGTTTCGGAACGATTATCTCCGTGTGCGCATCGGGCGAAATAATCGGTCGTGAATATGACGTACACCCGTATTTAGGGGACATTTTTTTCGACAACGTGTCCGGGCCGTTTGTATTTGTATATATTATAACGCGGACGCGTACGCGAACGGTGGATGACAGTTTTTCCCTTCCGTTATTTTAATCGATACTTACGTACGACGAAGACGATGACGTACGTGATAATATGTATACCGAAAACACATTACCCGCGCGCGCGAGCGTATTACAATACACCGTAATAAATAATATACGAACGAGTGTTGGCGCTAATAACGATATTGTACAGACAAACGATACAATACGTCGTCTTTCCTTCCGTCGCGACGAATAATTTTCGTTAACCGTATAATTGAACGTTTAAGTTCGTCGTGTACACACACACGTGTACGTACGTATGGACGACGACGACGGGTAGAAAGTTTTCGACAAAGAAGTTGGTGACGGTGGCGGGGACGCTCGGGCGGTATCCTCAAAACACGCGCGGATTCACGTTGAGAGTACACGTGACACAACGGCGCAGCACGTGGGTCCGCGCGTACGACACCGCTCCGTCGTTCCGGGACGTTGTGGCCCGTTTTCGGTCCGATATAATAATAATAAACATAATAATGACGACTAAACGCGGCGTAGTCGGCGGAGTCTGAGTACGTGCGACGGACGTGTTGTACTCTGCGGGTCCGTGTACATCGTCCACGGGCCGCCGTGTCTCGTTCGGTTACACGCTACCGGTGTATTTACTCCGTCGGTTTACGCGGTTTATGTCGGAGACGTTACGGTCGCCGGCGGATACGCGAACCGTGGAACGGCGTGCGTGTATGCGCCAAGGCGCGCGGTCCCTTACGACATTGTTGCGTACGCACAAAATCCTCCGGTACAAAATCCCTGTTCATCACCGCCGCCACCGTCGAAACTTCGGGTTAACGTGATTTCGCGTACGGAAAGCCGTGTGCCCGTATATACAATGTCGCCCGAAACGAACGACGTTCTTGTCGTCTAACAACGACAAAGTCACGATCGTCGGTCGCCTATTAACGGAACGCGAGCAATGATCCAACCGAACCGTCCATCGAAATTACTGCAACACCAGCAGCAGCAGCAGCAACAGCTACAGCTTCAACAACAGCAGCAGCAGCAGCAGCTACACACTCCGATGTCGGCTAATCAATGGACCGTATCTCATTACGAACACTGCGCGTCGAAAACCTATCTCATACCCGTACTACCATCAGGTATACATACATACACACCATACACTCGTTTGAGTACGAAACGAATTCCGCCGGGCGTGTTAAGTCGTTTCCTCGGCGCGACGTTAGGCGACTTGAGGCCAACCTAACCGGCGATGGCGATCTTCACGAATTCCGAACGACCAGCCCCTCGTTTCCGATACGCGCGCGTTTATATTATGACGTTTATATTTGTGTGTGTGTGTTACACACGTACGAGAAGAAACGCGTCTATTCAAATCGAATGGCGTTAGTCGTTACCGTGTTTATATAATCACGACGGCGGTTAATGAACACGTTTCCTTGTCGAACAACAACGCGCGTACACACATTTCGGATGAACTTTCGATTCCATAAAAACAATATCGTTTCGATAAATATTTACTTATTATTACGAATTTATTTCCGCCTCGCTCGTTATTTAAACGCGCTTCCTCCGTTGTCTATATTTCAAACGGCGTGTATTTTATTTATATATATATATTATACTCACGTGTATAAATCGAAATTAATAACTATTTGTAAACGGAATTTAAACTCATTTGATATTATTCCTATACGAAATTAATTGCGCTATCTATTTTACGTAATTTTAGAGTCGTGTGTGTAATGCATATACATTTTTAGATTCGAAAGAAGTAAATATTATGTAACGAATACGCGTACTGGTGTTTGGCGTATGGACTCAAACACTAATGCCGATAAAATGCCCAGAATTAACGAAATCCCGATACACGCGTCGATGATTTTCGAAAATTCTCGTTCGATTTCGATTCATTTTTCGTAAATTGATCAGAAATAGCGTCCACGTTTCCGTCGATCATACACATTCCCCAGACGAGGACTAGAGTAAAACGTCCACGGTTTTTTTTTTCGATTCCGTCGGCGAGAGCTATTGGTTAAAATTCTGACTATCGAGCGTTTTCTTACGTTCGCGATTTAAATTTAACGAACCGTTTATATTAAAAAAATTATACCCTATCGGCGAAATCGTTACGTTCGCGTTTCGCTCACGCAAATTTCACGCATTTCAAACGCAAAGAAATAAACCGACGACGCTACATCGCGCGTATAAAGCGTTCGCTTCGCCATTTAAATACTATCGTGTTCGATCAAAATTAGAACAAACCGAAATTCGGCCGTTGTACAAACAATGGCGGTCAAGTGTCGAGAAACAACGGGAGCGTTTTCGAAAGTTTTATGAACGTAAGACGAGCGATTCGAATACGCGTGTATATTAATACGACGATTTTGGTTTTATCGTTTCCGCGATTCGTTTTTAATTATCTACGTAAACGCACGCACAGGCATTTGCGCGCTAGTACACACACACACACACACACGTTACAAAATGAACGCGGAAAAAAAATATATTACTTTTACACGGGACGGTGTTTAACCGACGTTTATATCTAAATTCGTTTTACCCGTAATTATTGTTTTCGTAGACGATTAGGCGCGTCGTTCGACGTTTATTACGGCTATTGACTAACGCGTTATTAGAAATTCGGAATGGCCTTAAGTGTGTATATGTGAGCACGATTTCCGTACGGAAAATAGTAATGACGCCGCGCACACGCGGGACCGTATAATTTTCGAACTTTATCCGTAGATCCCGGCGCGCGCATACGAACGCGTTAATTATTGAGCGACGGTCGTAACGATAAAAACGAAAACCGTTGCAATCGCACGTACAGAACGTGCGTACGTTATTATGTGGGTATCGTGTAATACGTTCACATAGCGAAACTCGCGATTGGCCCGTGTACGAATCTAACCGCAAGTTATTTGAATCGAAAACGAGAAGGCGCCGTAAACGAACGGCGATCGCGGGATGTGCCAATGTGATTCTCATCCGCCGTCCCGGACGCGTCGCAACGATTCCGCGCCGTGTGATTACAACGTCGGAAATTGTCGACAACTGACAATTGTCTACGGTCGTCCCGTGTTTAGTGCTTTCGAGCAGCGGTAACCGGCGAATTTCCGAATTTTTCGCCTAAACCGTATGTGAGCATCGGAAAATACCGCGCGTATTAGGCGCGTCGGGTTTTCGTTTCGTCGTGTTCTTAAATAATGCCGAAGAACATTTCGGCTCGAGGTAAATCACACACTACACCCGTATTTACGCTATTCAGCGTGCTAGTTACGCGAAATTATTATTCGGAGCGGATAATTGTTTACGCGGTTTAAGTTTGAATGGCGAGGACATTTATTATCGTCTCGAATAACGAACATTTTTTAGATTTCTTTTTTTAAACATAATTCGCGCGATTTCGAGTATTAACAACGTCGTGCATGCCATTACGTCGCGTATCGTTGATATCACCGCTACAATATTGTACTCGCGTAATTTTCGTATTATTGCCACGTCCGATAAATTTCGAAAATTTCTGCTCGGAAACGACTATTATCGTTTACCGAGCGAAATACGATTTACTTGTCGCTTTCGAATTAAAAATAATTTTCGCGATAAACGCGATTATATTGTAGCTCGCGCCGTGGCGAAAAATAGAACGCCTAATTGTCGCGTCGTGTAGCGGCAATTTGTTTTCCGTGGGTTTAGACCGATCGACGGATACGAGAACATTTTGGCTTTTTACAATTTGGCGAAATAAATTCGAATTCTATCTGTCGGACAAAATACTAATGATGGGTAGTTCGCGAAAAAAAAAACAAACAACGATATTATCGACTATGACGATGAAAAACGGTTAATCCGCGTTCATACCTACGTACGTAAACGAGTATATAAATCAACGATATGTATTTGTTTAATATACGAAAAACAAGATAATCAAGGCATAATAAATGACGTTACGCCATTTCACGATAAATATTTATGTATAAATATGTACTGTCATTTTTAAGTAATTACATTAACTGACCTTCAGTTTTCCGACATTAAGTCCTTGCTCGTGTTACTGTAGGTACCTATTATATATATAGTATATTTTAGAATTTTAAAAAAGATACGTGTGTAAATATACGGTATATTATTTTAATATTTATCGTATTCCGATTTAGTTATTAATTAAGGTATAATTCGGTTATACTTTTGTTAAATATATATTTAACGACTTCGTATATATTAATGTAAACTATATTATACGTAAATGAATAACTTGAAAATATAGATAGTCAATAGAATAAAATAGTCAACCCGAAAAGTACGAAAAATATATACGCGCCAGACTTTTAAAATTCGACTTAATTTCTCATATCTTAACGTATTGTGGTTTAAAATTTGCTTAAAGGGATACAAGTATAATAATTATACGAGAGGGTACAAATCTCCCTTTTATTTTTATCACGAATATACCGTTATCGTTTACTGTAGTTTTATACGTTTTGGACGTGCACTATATTATTTATTAGATATTACGAGATTATCGCTCTTAATTAAATTATCAAACTGTTTGTTGAACAGGCTAAATAACTCGGTTTTGTTAAGTTTTTACGTAGATATCGTGAACTCGCGTGAATAAGTGTAAGACGAATTGGTGAAAATCGTAAAAATTCGACCTCGTTTTTTAAACAATTCCGCCTATTTTTTTTGTAACGGAATACTTACAAACAACGAATTGTTTAGTACGTTTTTTATCGGTTTTACGACATGATTTATTTTTCGTCCGTGAATATACGTCTTTGTGTAGCGCAACGATTTTTAAACTCGATCGCGTTTTCGGCAGAAAATCGTATCTATAGTTGCCGGTACTTTATTCGGCACGTTTTTCGTAATAGTTTTTTCTTAAAAAAAAATAACGGTAACGTATCACCGACCGGTACACGTTCGTCGTCGCTCGTATCGGTTATATACTCGAATAATATACCCGCGTACGTATTTTTTTTTTTTTTTTTGAAATTCGATAAGTTTTGCACGAATTTTAATGTTTTTTTTTTAACGCGTTTACAATTTTTAGTAATTTACGTTCGCGAACGAATAAAATTTTAACATTCTGGATCGAAGACCATTTTATACCAAGATCTATCGTACGTCAGTTGTCGACGAATGTTGAAAATCGTTAATAAATCGTCAGTTACGTCGTCGAACGTTATATAATTCTACTACGTTCGCGGAAACTGGATAATTTTCGCGTAAAACGACGATCGTTCTTTTTTTTTGAAAATTATTAACCGGACCAATTTTCATCTTTGCCAACCGTTATCGATCGGCAAAGACTAAAATAAGTACACCATTGTAGATATTTATGCCCGGATCGATTTAATCGTACGAACGTAACGGGCGTTGGAGATTTGATTCACCACGAAAATTGTCGAAAATTCGCGCGTTACGTTGGATGGCGCGTCGGCGTCGTTAATTTCGTTATAAGATTACCCCGATAGAATTTCGGCGGTTTTCTCGGCGTCTTCAAAATAAACAATTCGGACTCGACGTAAGCGTTCCTACTTGGCCCGGCGTCCATTAGCACCATGAATTCACCCCACCCTCTGTAATACGGAATTCCCGACGGCGATTGTGTCCGTCGTGTACGTTACGGAGAGTTCAGGTACGGCCCAAAAGAATGAAAAGCGAACGCGTCCGCTCGCTCCACCCAGAATTTCGAACCGGGAACGAGACGAGTGTGTGGTGCGACGGGGTAGGTAAGGCGACGTATGTTTTTGGTTCGACGCGACAGTTGTCGTATCCAATATGAACGTCCGCGAATCATACGCGACCCCGGAACCAATCCGGCGACGGCGGCGATCGTACACAAATATGGACAGGTCGTGGAGAATGATAATTTTACGAGCGCCTTCGTTGCGCAACGCAACGCGCACGAAAATATACACGAATTTTAACCTTTCCAATACCGCGTGCCCATCTATCTATGCGCTGTACAACCTTGTACTAAATTGTGTTGTCTCACCGTTTTCTGTACACGGCGTTTTTAATACGTATCCTTTATTACTTAATGTGTATGTTTTTTATTTCGAAAAAAAAAACAACGAGTTAATCTCTTCGTTTCTCTTATTAATGTCGCGCTAATGATTACCTCGACTAAAAACCCCCCGGGACGCGCGTCCTACGGTTTTCGTTAATTATTGTAACGTACCGCTGTATATGTATATATATAAAAAAAAACCCGTCGACGGCGGTATTTCGTAATAACGTTCGTGAAAACGTCGCGAATATGTTTTCTACGCCCGTCCATTCCTGTAAACGACGTACGGTAATCGATTCGTCGTTTCGACGGTCGCGCACCCGTATCCGTTTATCGCGTACGATCGTCGAAATCGTTTTCGCAATTCGCGCGCGACGCCGGCGTGTTTTACCCGACTAGGTCTGACGATAGCGTTCGCGTACGCGAAAACTAACGCCTAGCCACTTTGCGATATCGTTTTTGTTTTGTTCCGCGGAGTGAGGTGGATGAGTGTGTGTGTGTGTGTGTGTGTGTGTGTGTGTGTGAGAGGGGTGGCGGAGTTCCGCTAAACGTCGACAAATTCTGTTTTACGGACGCCTTCCTAATAACGATGTGTCGACGGTTCGATTCCGGCGTTTCGAACAACACCCCCGCGGTCCGCCGAGGTTTTATTAGCGACGCTTTTTTTCCGCGCTCGGCATACCGTACAAAATTTCCGTTCGGGCGTACCGGCGTGGTTTTCAATTCGGCGCGTACACGAATAGGTCCCCGGCGTTCGCGACGTAGCGGACGACGATTGCAGCAAACAATCGTCAACAATCGCCAATTTCAATACGCTAAAACCGGTAACGGTTACGAATCACGGTCGACACTAGTGTGCGAAATCGTTTTACGCCGCGCCGACGGTATTCGACGATTATTTACGAAATGCTCCCGGCATCCCCCTAGTAGTGGCGCGTTTCGTCGTGTCGGTATCGTACGGTTTACTCGATTACCGAGCAATTTTGGCGAGTAATTTTCTTTACGATTAGTTCTTTCCCCACCCGGGGAAGGGGGGAAAGCGACGCGCTCGCGAACACTGTTAACCGATCGGAACTGAACGAATGCTTTTGTTTACGTGCGTCGGAAGGAAAAAAAACGGTAACGGTTTCGCGCGGGACGGTTGGGGAGGAATCGTCGCGAAACGAACAATTGATTTCACGGAGTGTGGTGGCCGGACGAATACGTTCGTTCGCAACACGTCGGTGAGTGATATAGCGCGAGCGGCGGGCGACGCGAAGCGTTGTTTTCGTCGCTCGCGAGAAAATAATACACGTTTTAATAACGATATTTAAGCTAACGTGTCGCGGCGACTCGCGTCGTAATTATCGCGAAAAATTCGCGCAACAGTACGTTTTCCGCAAGACGTTTAATATCAATCGAGCTAAGGTGTGTGGGGGGAGGGAGAAACACGCGCGTGCGCGCACAATAATATTCGCGTCGGAAAAACATTGTGTAATCGTTAACTTGTGTTTCGGACCGTAACGGCGTATACGAGTTTTAGGTGATTGTTACCGAATTGTACAGAGAAAACGACGAGATGTAATATACTTATTATTTGATTACATAAAAATCCGTAATATTCGAAGACCTTTTATGGTATTTGATATATATATATATATATATATATATATATATAATAACGTCTGCGGATAAAGTGTTATCTCAAGCGGGCGCGGTGCCGTAATAGCTGCGAAGCGACACGTGATCGTCGAAGGAAAAAACAAACACTTGTACGGGAGGGGAGGACTTACGACAATATGGCGTTTAAAATGTGTGAT
This sequence comes from Geopemphigus sp. TES_GeoC_2020, assembly GCA_025469175.1. NCBI lineage: Eukaryota > Metazoa > Arthropoda > Insecta > Hemiptera > Aphididae > Geopemphigus > Geopemphigus sp. TES_GeoC_2020. The sequence goes on from JAIPRN010001101.1 coordinate 19,910, forward strand.
ATAATTTGTCGCGTTTTAGCCTCAGAACGTGGTCTGTTTTTTTTCGTTATTATTTCCAACGACGATAAAAAAAAACTGTTTTCGACACTTATTGACCGGTGTGTGTGTGTGTGTGTGTGTGTGTGTATGAGAGGGGAATATAAGCGTACGATAGGTAGATTTGAAGTGCACGTGCGTGACGACGAAAATTTAAATAAACGCTAAATTCCTATGGCGGGAGGAGTAGTATTTCTAATCTATTTCGCCGAAAAACGCCCATCGAATAGTATTACCAATAATAAACCTAAGCGTAAAAATACGCGCGAACCGGCCGACGGCGGTTGACCTTGGGGCGCTCCGCGGCGTAGCGTCGTAAATATGCGAATCAGTCGGCGCGTACGAACGTGAATATTAAACGATCGTCGAAATACGCGCCGCTATTTGGCAACCCGAAATTCGTGTCCTAACGTTCGTATAGCATTAACGTTCGTAAACGGGAAAAAAAAACTAAAAAAAAAAAAATGTCCGGGCGGGGTCGCGTGGGGTGTAAATAAAACGACGACGACGACCGTTTACCGAGTAATCAATCGGTTGTTAGACGAAGTTCGCGAGTAAATGGCTCGTTTTTTCCGACCAAAGCTGCCGTTGATCGGCGAGTATCCCTTTCGCGAAACGTTTTTACGTAATCGTATCGTATCGTCGGCCTAGCGTATACTCGACGACAAGTACGCTACGCACCGAGCGTGTTGTAGGTAGGTAGGTACGTTTAAGTGATTAACGATAAATCCCCCGTCTCTCAATAATAACGACCTATTATCTACCGGCGGGCACGGCCGGTGGTGCGTGCGTATATAGTTTAATCGGTACTCGGGTACATAAAAATAACCCGACGTCCAACGAGGTAGCCTCTAGGTCCCTGGAGATTGGCGTGCACGAACGGTCGGTTTTCCGATCAGGGGGATGCCGCCCGATGAAATTCCTTCGGGGTTTTGTTTTTGTCTTCGGTCGTTTTTCGTTTCTATATCTATATATATATATATATACATACGCGCGTAATAAATGCGTGTACGCCGTCCTTATAATTCGCCGCCGCGGAGGAAAATTATTTAAAAAATAACGACTTCTATTTCGGTATACGATTTCGTACACTTAAAATATTATAATATAATTTAATCTACCCACCCGCCACGGACGACGCGTGTTTCGCTTTTAATAACGTAATGGAACGTCGTATATATATATATACGCGTGGTGCAGTCATCGAGGCGACGACGACGAACGTCTTATAAATATGTAAAACGTGTATCGTGTACCTAAATAGTGTATAATACGCTAACATACCGATCGTTTTTAGAACGCATAAACGTATATACGTGTTGTGTACAAGCCGTAAACTCGTCAGTTATATTACGAGTATTTTCTTTTCGTGTATAGGTTTTGGAAAAACAAAGTGCTTATAATATTGTGTCGTCGTCGTCGTCGTCGTTGTTGTTTCTATCGTTAGTATTTACTATATTAAACGTTTTACCGAAAAAACAAAATAAATAGTTATCACGCCTCGTACCCACACACACACACACATGCATATATATATATTCGTATATACACCAGTCGTAAACGGGTAGATGGAAATAGTTTATAAAAGAGACCGCGGGGAGTTCTTAAACATATATCGTTACACACGCGGAAGAGTTAGGGAAACGGCCGTTATGTAATATGTGTGTGTGTGTGTATATGTGTTCGTCTCCACGTTGTTTAAAATAAAAACCGTTTTCGTATCGAACCGACGACGACGGCGGCGGCGACAACAATAACAACGTCCGAGTACGCGCGTAAACGGAACGATCGAAAAACGGGCGGGGAACGAAACCGCGCCCGGTTGACCGGCGATACCTAAACAACACCGTACGCTCCTTGCAGCGTATGCAACACAACGGTCTCGTCCGTTCGAATAATTAACGGACCGAAACGGCGTCGGGAGCACGCGGCCGAAATAAATCGTTAACAACTCGCGAGGGGCTACACGTTGTAGGCGAGATCGTTCTCGGGAACGATGCGGCGGCCGATCGATCCCTCCACCCAAAATTGTTCCGGGTTCGATCCTTATTGGTTTATGCGCGCACGTTCGGCCATTCGCCCACCTAATCCCCGGTCGGTGGACAAATTAGCGGCGTCCCGTGGTCGTCGATTCGATTATTTTCTACTTGAAAAAGATAACGCGCCGTTCCCGGAATCCGTGACTCCTAGCCGTTATTGGCCGTCGGACCCTTCCCATCCACGTCGCCGTCGTCGTGTATTCTTCGTTCGATTTTTTAACGCGTGTTTTTGTTGTTTGTTGTTCGCAGGTAAGAAAACGCAAACGCTGGCCAATGTCCCAAAACGAGTCAACCGCAAATACACAGGTATATTTTTCTTTAAAGAAAAATAGAATATACGTACATATATATATATATGTGTGTGTATATTGTAAATATCCGCGTATGTATAGCGTAGAATTATCGTAGACTATATGGGCGCGATATCGATGTCCCCCGTCCGTAGTGTCCCTGTACCGCACTCGCGTCGATGCTTGGCGAGTTTGCGGATGTCGCGCTGTGCCGCACGACGCTCGAATTGCGCGCAATACACGCGATTTCGTAATAGTCGAGAACGCGATAATCGTTCCGCGACGCCGCCGCGTTTTTCTTCAGAATAATAACAGCGTGTTTACGTATCGAGTGACGATTGTGTGTGTGTGTGTGTACATATATATTAATATACCGACGTATTACACGACTCCTACCGATCGAATACTTTCTAAAAACCGAACCGCCGTGAAACGGAACAAAAACAAATAAAAACGGTTATCTTTCCGATCGGTGAATCGCTCGAGTCCCTGCCAATAGGTTTGTTTACGGAATACGTATTCGTGTACAGCGTACTACCCGTACTCCGTGTATGTGTGTGTGTGCGCGCGCGCGCGACAGTTTCCGAATATATCGTTGACGAAGGTGAAAAGGCGTACTTTACACGTTCAATTCGCGATATACGGTGCACGTGTTCGTGCGCGCGTACTTTCCGAATACCGTAAGAATACGTTTCGAGTAGACCTCGACGCGTTGCCAGTTCAGTAGAAAATTCCGATTTTAAAATCGGCGACAATAGTACGTTGAAATTACGAAAATCCGATTTCGGTACCGGTGCAGAGATTAATAGAATGGTTTCGTTGCCTATACCGTTTCGAATTTGAAAACAACGACGACGACGCGTCCATTGTATACGCACAACGATTCCGCGGGGGGCTGTAAATAACAGACGAACGCGATAAGTAGTGTCACGCGTGTGTGCCTAAGCTTGAATCGCGTTTCGAATTCTCGCGCGAGACACGGGCTCGTGTCCGAAACGAATTGTTTACCGGTTTCTCGTTTTCTACGATTTTCGGACGGTTTTTCGTCGCCGAAGGAAATTACCGCGAGTGAATCGATAGACGCGCCGGACAAAGTACGATACGATTACGTAACGCGTCGTCCGAGCGCGCTTCCTCGGCACGAAAAAGTGTTCGCCGACGTAATAAAAGCCGCGTAAAATATATTGCGCGAATAATCGTGCGCCGTTGTTCGATTTACGGACGGACCGTATTACGCCGTTAGCCGCGTGATCTGCGTCGCCAGTTCGCGCTATATATATATATATATATATATATATGTGGTAACGTGGAAAATCGGTACGTCGCTTATGTCGTCGCTAGTACGAAATGTGTTCCACGTTTATAATATTTCCGGACCGTCTATGTAAAACGAAAACGCGAATCCGACCGTCGTATTGCGAACGCGATCGATACGAGCGCGGCCGTACGCGCGAGAACGGGCCGGGGGAGTGCTTGGCGTTACGAGACGCGTTCGCGGTCCGAGTTTAGAAATCGAAATAATTGACGGGGGCGTTTATTGTACGGACGGACGTCGGCACTTTTTACCGATACGTCCGAAACTTTCAACGATAACGGTACGGGTCACCGTGTATGCGGATCCCGTCCGGGTCGTCTTCGCCCGGACCGTAATTACCACCCAAACCTAACCGTAACGATCGCGGCGCGTTTGATTTCGTCCGCGATAATTCGCTGGCGAGAACACGCGTCAATTACGTTTCACGCCAATACGGAGACGAGTTTCGAAATACTAAAAATCCGACGCGTGATGTTTTTCATTAAAAACCGTTTTCGTTCGCGCAAGGTTAACACTTTTTCCGTCTGTCTCTCTCTCTCTCTCGTTCGCTCGTTCGAATACCGCGGCGACGCTCATTATTCCGCAGCCTTGTCCTCTCGCGGCTGTAACTCGTCTCGGAGGCCAGAACGGCGTTTAGGAAATCCTTGATCTTGTGTTCGTCGCGGAAAACGCGACGCGGAATCTCTGGCCGGTGTTCCTCTCGCGGGGGGAAACGCTCTCCGTAACGACCACCGGGAATCCACGTGAAAATACTGTGCGCGCCACGGCGGCGGTACGATCGAACCCATTCGTTCCCCTCGATCGACCGGGACGCGACGGTTCGTCATCGCCCAAAATCGCCCGGTCAGACACCGCGAATAGCCACCCGTAGACGACCGGCGTATTTTTGTCGGTTCGTTTATTTAATCCGCACGGGTTCGCGGGCGCACCGTCGGATCGACCGTGGGAGGGCGACAAACGAAAGATTTCAACGGTCGCGCACTTGGAAACGCCGATCGCCGCGATACACATATATATATATATACCGTGCGGATTCGCGGCCGACGGTTTTCGGGGCCGACATTCGCGTTACTTCGCCGTCCTCGGAACGTCCGAATCGAATTCGGTTAACGTTCGCGAATCCCGTCGTCGATCGGTTTGGCGTTTTTTGTTTTTTGATCAAATCGTGTCGGAACGCTATTTCGAACTTCGTACACGTATCGAAGTTTGGAAAAGAAAACGTTCGGTATAAAAATCGGTACGACTGAGCGTGTATTATAAAATATTCCGATATTTCTCTACGTACCCAAAACGTTATTATAACGGTGTAGTTGTACGTACACACGCGCGCGTGCGCGACTGCGTAATCGCGGGCCACGTGGTTATAATAGTGCCGTTATATTATTTTCGTTTCTTTCACTTTCACGAACGCGCGGAGGAAACGAAATACCGAAAAACAAACGTTTGCGCGGGATTTTCGTAAATACGTTATACGAAAACGGAGCGCGATCGTTTCGTGTAGCGTACGAGCGCAAAATAACGTCGTAAATAATAGCCGGATTCGCCGTCCGTTACCCGGACACGCGCGGGATGTCTCCGAATTTTTACCGCCGGCGTGTCGGCCACGCGAGAATAGGTAAGCGAATAATTTTGTGCGGTACGTAATCGGCGGCCGGAGGTTTCTCTAAAAACGGTACTTTGCTGCGCCGAAGGAAAGGCGAACTGGTCTGACCAGATATCCCGTGTTTGTAGAGAGTGCAAGTGTGTGTGCGCCCAACGACGCGCCGTCGTCATCGCCGTCACGACTCCGGGCGCGTTACTTTAACCAATTTTACATATTACCGACGTATATGTACGCCGGACGGTATCAACGGGTGCCATACGTCCCGGACGCGTTTCGCGCGACCACCGACTTGGCGTTCGCGGTGCCATTTTCTTCGGTTTCCTCCTCCCCCCGCCGCCCAATAACTCCGACGTTCCGGTATGCGAAGAAATCGTACTGTCCCGCGAACGCTTTTTAAATCGAACCATCCCGTGTATGGTTGACGCGCGCACGACAAATTTTAGCGTGTCCGCGAGCTAACCTAACTTTTTCTTTTTTTATGGTATCGGCAATACACTCGCTGGCCCGGAATGCCTGAAGGTAGTACTTCGGACCAGCGATTTATTGAAAAACAATATTTACAAAATGATTTTACAAAAACGATCGTCCTTAACGAGAAAGGCGAGCAACGTGAGCTATTCCCACGTTGTTTTACCTCGCCCCGCGTGCGTCAAATCTAATTCTTAAAAACTAATACTTCTTAAGAATTATCACACGAATGGTGCGCGGTGACAGGACAATCCCCTGCCACGGGGCAGCCATTTACATCTTCGTTTAGATAACCTTAAGCTAACACATGAGTGAAACGGTATCAGGACAGTCACCCAAAGACGGTACCACTTACAACCTAACCTAACCGTAGATTTCGATTTCGGAATCGTTTTACGTAGGGAACAGCGGCCGCCGCTAGTCGACGGTGTTTCGAGCGCAAGTAGCGCCCACGGTCGAAACGATTTTCCGTATTGTCGTACCCTCCCCTCCCCTCCCCCGAATTACACGTGGCAAACAACGAACGCTCTCTCCGCGGCACGGCCGAAACTCGTCGTTACGTGAACGTCACGATTTAACCGTTATTAAACGTATTTCGCGGAGTGGACGACGGGGACGCGTATTAATAAACGAAATAGAATCCGCCGGACGAAAATAACCGACCCGGTGGCGAAAACCAATTCGTCGTTGTCGCGTCGCCGGTAATTACGAAAACTAGATTCGCGAATACCAGTTTGTCCGCCCGCGAAATATGTTCGGTCCCGCCGGTCCACCAGCCACCTACCTACTTTTACCGGTTTACTCTCGTACGAGAGTGTGGCCGCGGCTACATAAAATAATACGCCGGCGAATAATTTCACTTTTGCCAGACTGGGTCGTTTTCGAAGACGGTCGGGGCCGTGTCGTCCGTGAATTTACGTTCGATCCTATGTACGCGTACACGTTATATAGCAGCGGCGGTTCGTGTCCTGGGTACGCGCGCCCCCGTGCACCGGGTCATTTTCGATACGGTTTTCGAACTCGGGCGGTTAGAAATCGCCATATTCGTCCGATACGGGCGCGGTCGGGTCAACGGGCGTAAGATTTTCGTTAAAAATCGCCCTCCCCCCTCACCATCTCCGTCCGTCGCGTTAAGACGGAAACGTCGGGTCCGATAAATAATTACGTTCGAAAACGAATAATTAACGAATTGCTACTACCAATACACACGCGCTATTATTTTTCTGAATGGGCGTATACGTATTTACCGATAAAGACTCACAAAAGTCAATAGAAACGTGATAAATCGTAATCGACGAATTTCCCTTCGAGTACTTCGTATATATTCGTATTTATTATTATTACACGCCGCGCACGCGCGTCAATATATCGTACGGACGTATTAAATACCGGAATATAATCACCGTCGTCGTATTGTAACGTTTACAAGTACTACGCGAGGTTATCGAGATAAAATTAGGTGTACGGGTATTCTCGTATATCGCTCGTAAATATAAAAAAAAAAATATACGCGTATATTCGTCGATAACCGTTTCGGTTTTACGTTTTGTATTCCGTCGGCCGTCCCTCTACTCCGCCATAATACGCGGCGTACGCGCCGTTCGGTTTAGGTTATTACGGTTTCACGTACGCACGTCGCCAAAACTTTTTTCCACGTACGTCGACCGACGTGTTTGACCGTCGGACTACACGCTCCGGACAAACGCCGCGAAAACGGTCAGACGTTACCGTTATTACGTACCGTAGTAATACCAAGTCCGGTTCGCCTCGTAATCGTATGATGTCGTGGATATTCGTCGAACTTACCGTCGCGCGGCGTAGACGAGAGGCTGGGAGCACCGAGTTTTCCGTTCGGTTCGTCGTTCGCCGCGTCGGTTAATGGGCCCCTCCCCCCCGAGTCGTTGTTGAGTCCATTACCGGCGCTCCATCGTTTTCCTGTGACGAAATATAAACGCGTCTTTCCACAAATGTACACGAAATCCCCGAAGCCGTTTATGTCACCGGTTCGTCGTACTACGCGTCGCTTACGGTCCGAACCTAACGTGTTTTAGACGGCCGACGCGTCGGGAAACGGGAAACGTGTCCGAACGACAAACAAAACGCGTTGACGCGACGGATAGGAGGATTCCCCCGGTTTTCCGTTGAGTAATCCGTATCGAAATACGTTGGCGAAGTTAATGCGCCCGGCGTTGGGACAACTCGCACGGTCGGTCGACGAATGCGTCCCGTACACCGTCGTACGCGAAAAAATCCTAGCGATACGTGGACACGATCGGGCCATATCGCGTCCACAATAACGTATACACCGTACTCGGTTGGTATAAATTATACCTATACGACGTCTCGTGACGTTACGTTGCCTACAAACCGCGAACACGGAACGTACGTATAGGTTTATTATACGAATAATGTATACAACGGAAACGATATTTTCGAATAAGCGTGTATACCTACCGTTTAAATATAGGCAAGTACACCTAGGTACTCACGCGCGCACATAAAATCGGACGCAATAACGTCGTCGTAGGAAATTATAATATATAGAACTGTTAGAAATTTAAATATCCCCTTCCTCGCCCCACTGTGCTGAACTTAGGAGAAGTGTCTCCGGATATATACGTATGTTGTATTTACGGCGCTGGACAAAATGTAAATTCGTGGACGACATAAAGCGCGCGTCGTGCGCCTATTCTCTTTTTATATTCTTTCGGTTTTATTATTTATGAGAAGCAGATAAGACGTACCGAAATTGAGATATAATAAACGTTTTATCGAATGAAGCCACTCCGGGCTAACGCGTACCGGATGGAAGGGGCTACGGCGGCGGTGGTATGCGTCGTCGAGTTCTGTGACCAGTGGGAGGGAGATTGCGTATACACGGTGGTGTGCGCGCGCGCGCCGCTCGCCCGTGTGCGTGTGTGTGTGTGTGTGTGTGTGTAGGTTTGCGTGCGCGCGCCAAGACGGTACCCGGGCGGCTTCGGGCCGGCCAGTCAGCGCCGGTGCTGCGTGCCGAGATCAGTTCGCTTTCGAGAACTCGCCGAGCTCGCCGTCGGTAGTCGGAAGTATTTTCCACGGTTATCGCGCGCGCCCGTAAAAACGGTATCGTCGTCACCAGTCGAACGTGTCCCCCCCCGGCAATTCGATTCTTAACGATCCGCGTAACCGTTTTCGAGCCCGCGCGCGGATACCATGCTGTGATCGGGACACGTAACGAACACGCGCGTTTTTCCGTACGCTCGTGTACGAATTCCGGCGGGGCCGAGACGACATTGTTTTTCGAGTCTCGGGGAAATATTTCGTCCTCAGCTCTCGCCTAACCGACGCTACAATAAAACGCGCCGGCCGCCGACTCGCGAACGCCCACCGGGGGAACGTCGTATTCTCCGGGCTTTTTTCGCCGTAAATTGTTTCCGTCCGTTTTCTCTCGTTTTTCGCGCGCGTGCGTGTACGTCCATTTCTCGACTACATACCACCGTAATAACGAACGGACATGTACGAATCGAAGTGTATCGTCATGGATTATCAGCACCACAACGCACAGCTACAGGCTCAGACCCAACAACACTTACAGCAACTCCAATCGTTAGCACCGGACTCGACCAGATGGAATCAGTACCAACAATTTTGGCGACATCAGATACTAATGAACGGTATATATATATATATGAATGTATGTATATATTTCTATATATATATATGCATACGTATTAATAGTCTTCGAATAACGAGCGTGGCCGCCCACACCTCGCGCGCTTTCGCGAATATCCAAATTCTCGTATTGTTTACGTATCGTTGATGTAGTATCGTCCTACGGAGAATGATAAAAGTGTACACACTCAATCCGGAATGTTAACACGCGCGCCGTACGTCATTATATATATATATATATATATATATATATATATACTTGACGCCGTTAATCGTTAGTCCTTATTGAACTTATTGGAATCGAACTATTCGAACCGCGTAGGAAACAACAAAGTCGCCGCTTGAGCAAACGATTTCCCGTAAAAAAAACGCGACTGGTTTGGTGACGACGATATCCGACGCGCGTTCGTACAAAACGTACCGTCGAATTAGCGCTCGTTCCGACAACGTCGTACCGACGCACAAAATACGTGCCCGCCACGCGTGGTAAAAAGTGAAACGCGCCGATTTAGTAGTTAGGTCCTTACCGTTCGATACGGAGCCGATAACGGAGACGCGATACGAAAAACGGCCGTTTCGAACGGCCGGGCGAGGAAAGAAAGCCGGCCGACGTTCTTAGGCGTGATTAGGTTGGATGAGACGCCGTATGAACCGTCGGCCGACGGGTGTTTGTCGTGATCGTGTCGGTATCGACACAAGGTGACGTGTTCAAGCGTAAGGGTTAAAGCGTAAAAAAACCGATCACCCGTCGCGAAAGGTCGATACGTTATCGTTTGCGTAACGCGAAAATCGTTTTTTTGCATTTTACGATTCCTCTCTTCGACCGCCAATCTGTAATCGGAAATATACGTGTTCGGGTTTCTTTTTTCTTTTTTTTTTTCATTCCACAGGTCTACGAACGGTTAGATAATAAGCGCGTACAGAAGACTTAATATTTTTTCCTACGAAGCTCTAATCCTAATAATACATACGCGTATATTAAACGCGGAAAACAAATATATAAAAATAACCGCGGCGAGTAATAGTATTCCTTTCGCGACGCGACGAGAACGAACAAGACGATATTGTCTCGTCATATTTTGAATGTCCAAAAGTGAAATGTCTGTACGGAGACGACCTTGAAAAAGACGCACACCACTTTCTATTCGATTTTCGAACGGGCGCTCGTATACATACACGCGCGCGCGCGCGCGCACACACACACACACACACGTGATTAAGCTTTCATAATGAACAACAATACATCTAGGTCATTACGAACGATTTTCTTCTCTTTTGCTTCTCCTATTCCTCTTCCTTCCCCGTTCGTGCGCACGTCTTTTAAAATAACACACGCACGGGGCAATTGACATTCTATACGGGTGCGCGAAGAGACAAATTTATCGAAATTCAAGTGAATTATCCAGGAACGCACCCGCGCGCTCACGCACATTTATATATATAGTGTATGCGTGATGTGTGTGTGTGTGTGTGTGTACGCGCGCCTGCACGCGTGTATGTGTGTGTGTGGATTGAGGAGCGCACATTTCCCGCGACAAAATATGAAAGTAAACACGTCCTATAGTCATATTATTTGTGTAGGTATATGACTAGTACACCTCTTATCATATTAAAAAACGAATAAATCGTACGTAGCAAGCGTTCACCGCGCGCTGTAGTGGTGACACACACACACACACACACACACACACACACACACACACACATACATTATCTTGGCCCGACGAAATTTATTGTAATTTATCTTTGAATTATATTTACTGAAGTTTCTAATCCATTCGCGGTACAGTGTATATTTACACTGTTCGAGATTATTAAATAGATATCACTCGTGATCGTAAATAAGACAAAAAAAATTAGAAATAATAACGAGCGCGCTTAACACGTTCGCCGTGCTCAACAATAATAATAAAAATAATAATAAACCGTATTTTGTTCGTACCAAAAAAAAAAAACCATTAGTATACGTTTATTCGCGAAGCGACACATGTTTGCAGTTTCGTATTATAAGTCGTTTCGTTTTGGACCTTTGTGGTCGACGTATCCGTGTCCCGTACGTCGTCTAACAGTGATAAACACCCGAGCATTTATTATTACGTAACCGCGCTTTCAATGGTCAACTAATTAGTTTTGTGTAATACGCGTACGTCGTATACACTAAATATATATATATATATGTGTGTGTGTGTGTGTGTGTGTGTGTGTGTATATTATATACGCGTATATACGTACAAGCGAACGCGTACTTGACGGATTTTAACGAGTGAAATTCGAAAGTCTGATAATCGGCATGTCATAGTAACGATGGCGCGCGCAGGGATTTCGGGACGTTGGTCGATTTATTTTATATTATTACGCGGCGTACAAGTATTTCGAAATATAAATCCAAACGCGTCGTAGACGCACGCGGTGTGTTACGGTTCGAAGAATTTTCGTCGTTATTATATAATCGTTGTTCTTTTTTTTTTTGTAACGCCGCTTTTTCACATTTTTATCGGGATTACGCGCGTATAAACGAAAACCCAATGCCGCAGTATTGAGTTATATATGGGCGACGACGAAAACGGGACCTATTGCTCGTACGTCAACAGACAAACGCGCGCGTTTTCTACAAACGGCATTTATACGTACAATAGTAATCGTTAGTTTTTTGTCACCCGCGCGTATACTGGTGCAATCCGAGAGCAGGTAATCGGTTCGTTTATCGAGGGACAAAGGACCGACATAGATACGCGGTAGAAAACCGACAAAAGATTGTCCGGAGACTTTAACGGTAGGTCTGTACGCGCCGTGTATCCGGTCACCCCCGTGTCCATTATGGACCGCCCGGGCGCGAAAACGTTCGTCGAAATTGTAACACGCGGTTTAATTTTTCGGTCGCGTTTTTTTCCGTATACGTTCCGAGATATTTATAATCGTTCGATTCCAACAGTTCTCCGGTCGCGGTGTACGTGTATATGTATACGCGCCACCGAGGAGCCAACCGACTGTAATATCCACTTTCACTTGCGCGTTCCTCCGTTATTTCCGGGGTGTATATATATATATATATACACGTACACTACATACAGCCTTGCTCGACCGGTTAGCGCCTTACAGAAAGGAAGAAAGAGAGGCAAAAATCAACAACGTGGGCACAAAATAATAATATACGAGCGTATTATTTTGTTTTCTCGAGACGCCGATGTCGCGCTGGAATAGAAATTATCATAAATTACCATTCGACGAAATATATATATATATATATCTGCGCGTGTGTGTACCCGCGATAACAAAGATAATCTGTAGCGCCGATACGTCGTTCGTTGTATAACTTACGTTCCCGAGAATTATTCGTGCACGCGATTTGGACAATATTTCCACCCCGCCGAGGGCGAATCGGTGGCGAAAAATTGTACCGATTGCCGTCGGCGTGATTTACGTGAACCGAGTTTTCGCCTACTTGCAGATTGTCGGCCGACGGGGGAAAATAATCCCGAAATAGTCGTGGGGGTTCTTTTATTCGCCGTATGTCGACCGATCCATCGGGTCGCTATATTACGCGTAACCCGATTTCGGGTCGCTTTTCCAAAACTCGACCGTTCATCCTGGATTGTGCCGACCGTGTACGGTTTGTTTTTTCTTTTTTTAATTCGAATATTAACGTTTATCGACTACTCGATTTCAATACGAGAAAATATAAATAAACGCGACGGGAAGTACGTTTCTGTTCGTCGGCATCGCGCGCGAATACATTTCTAACGGGTAAAAAACGAATCGATACGTCGCTTCGGGAAACCGCTCGTCGGAAAGTATCCGCCTTAACGAAACTACCTTCGTATTGAAAACGTTATCTATGCACGAGTTACGTTCTCCAATACATGTCGAATCTAATAAAGGCGATCGTCTTACACCGACGTATTGTTGAGTAACCTACTTCGCGGTTCCTTTTTGCAACTTACTTAATACCGTCAAGCGTCAATCGTCGATTCTTACATTAGATTAACGAAAAATCGTAAATATTATTTAGATTTGTCAATCGAATTACATATATATCTCAGTGTAGCGAACAATAATTTAGAATTACAAAAATTGGCTTTTTAGTAACTTCGGGTTTACTCATCTATAACCGATCGGTCGCCGTCATTACAAATACGTACGTACATATTTTATATAGATAATATCGTAGTACATTGACAATATTCGGCCACCGCGAAAGTGAAAGCGTTTTGATTTTTTCGAGTATTATTATTTCTATATATACACACACACACACGAACGTTGTATTTTCGTCAATCCGTCTGTCTACACACATACACACACGCATTTGTAAGTACGTGTATATATATATATTCTCGCGGACGACCGATTCGAAAACTCTCACTTTCTTCGCGTGCGCGCGCGCAAACATTCCGCCACCGACGAGCTGTAAAACCGGAGCACGCCGGCACCACGAACAGAAAAAAAATATATATCCGCGCGACCGCTGTCTCCCCACCCCTCCATGTTACCCGTTCGACGTCGGTACGGGACGGGTGGGGAAGTAACGGGGAAAAAGGGAACGGGATTCGCGCGACGACGTTGAGTAATAAAATACGGCGAAAATAACGGGAAATCTGCGAGTTCGACGGGAGGGCGGGGAGAGAAAGACACGGTTGTGGTACGTTGGTCACACTAACGCGCGCACGGGCGTGTGTGTGTGTGTGTATGGCGCGACGGGTGAAAGTGAGATGGGAACCACTTTCGCCGGGAAATACCCGACCGACGACACAGCCGCCGACGCAACCGGTGTCCTTCCGGAATACACGCCGCCCGCGTTTTACTCTCTCGAAACCGCTCGCGCCTGCCCGACTCCTACCAAGTTCGTGCGACGCCTCGTCGTCGTTTTTTTTTCGCGATGTTCGTAAATAGAAAATCGAACGGTACAATAATTTATTCGCGGTCTACTACGCGCGCACCGTTATACCCGCCGGCTGGCCGGTAACGGGCGGTCCCCCCTACCCGTACACCAATTATAGGCCACCGTATTTATTTCACGTACGTCAGCCACAACGTTCGTAAAATCGCAGAAAACGCTTGTAATCGGGTTAGAAATTTACGTTTCGACAATATACGTTCGATGTTATTATTATTATTAGGTTAGGCTACCAAAGGCTCCCTCACCGGTCCACGAAAAGACGCTCATCGAGGCCGAACGATCGTTTTTCGTCAACCGCGGAAATCACTCACATTTTGGGTTCAGTCCGACTTTTCTTTTCCGCGCGAATACATTTCTCGAACATTTCTACGAATTCCAAAATTGGGTTCGTCCCATTCTAGGCGGTGTACCGCTTACGTTCGTTTCGAACGCGCTTAGTCAATATACGTCGGTAAATTAACGAATAACCCGTTCGGCGATAAAAATCGAATTAATTGGTCCAAACTAGAACGTAAACGACTGTAGAATGAAAAACAAATAGAATCGCACGAAAACGGTAATAAAAACGTTTTCCGTATACTTTCCCGTCACCATTAAATACCGGTATTACACGTTTCGTTTCATCGATGCCGGGTAACGAGCAACATACATTTTTCACAATTATTCGTGTCGAACGAACCAAAAAAAAAAAAAACGTTCGTCTTTTTCCGGATAATTTTTCGCGATTTTACGGTTCTAAAATCGTTTCGAGTCGCCGTTATTGCGTATTTTACCGGAGTTCCGAAAAATACGGTATTAGAGAAAAGTTCGAATTCGTTTGATTTCTCGTTAGACTTTTAAGATTCACGTCTAACGTACGTTCGTTATTATACGCGTAAATGGCATATTTATTTTGAGTAATTGCTCGAATGTGCGGTGCCGTTGCCAACAGGTGGAGGGAGCCACCGTCGGAGAAAAATGTTCGTAAAAAGTTCACGTATGGAACGTCACGGCGGTAATATAAAATAATACGTTGTTATTGTCTGCACATATGGAATATGGCGACGTACACGAAATTTAAAACGCTCATAAACATAACTTATACGTAATGTATGGTAAGCGTAATATATGCGCCGTAATACGTACAAAACGTTCGGCTATGATTTCGTTAATCGTCGATTTATTAGCGACGTTTTTATTTTTTCGCCGTAAGACGTGTACGATAAGGAAGAACTTGGACGGCCACGCGGATTTACCGATTCACAACGACGGTGAAGTATATTTGGCGCGCGACCTATATGTTAATTGACGAGTCCATTAACGAGACGATTAACGGTCGGACGCGAAAAACGAATACTGTTTTCGTACAAACATTCGACGTACGGTATTTAATTAGGGATTTATCGAACGATTTTTTAAACGCGGGCCGCGAAACAAAGCGTTTCCGTCAACACCACTACCGACGCCATAATTCCGTAACGTGCCAATTATAGGCGTACGAGTGCGTGTTTTCAAACCTGGAAATTCGTCGGCGCCTCCCTTAAGCGGTTCGATATTCGATGAACACGTCGGATGTCGTGATATTTAGCGAACGGATTGTTTCGTCGTCCGTTTAAAGCGCGGACATCGGCGCGCGTGCGTCGCTTACGTTTTCGGTGGACCGACACGTCGACCGCGCGTACACGTGTTAGTGCGACAATTTACCGTCGTTGTGTACATACAGTTTATGTCCTACCGCATCGATGAATACGAAATTCACCTCTACCCATGAGGGTGTACTTAAAACGAGGTAACGAAATATTTCGTATATATATATATATATATATATATATATATATATGTACGTTACGTTCGTACATACGGTACTTTCGTAATAGATCTTATCGTTCCAATGATCGACGTTATTAGTTCGATTATTATTTACACACACGCTTTGAATGTTTTTATTTATTTTCGTGTCGTCAAAACGCCTTACGTAATTAATAATAATTTAACGCCATAAACGTATAAATAAAATTCGACCAATGGTCGAAAAAGCGTATTACGCCGTCATAACCCGGACCACCGAAACGTGTCCTGTATCGGTGGTACCATACGGTTTTCGATCGTACCCGAGAATAAGAATTTGTCGTCGCGCGTAGGGTGTTTGTACGTGGAACACCGGTAATCGAATTCCACGTTTCCGTCCGAAACCGGCGGATGGAACGAGTGTTCAGTCGTCCGAAAGTGAAGAAGTCGCCCCGAAAACAACTGGTATCGAAATTAGCGAAAATCGGTGGACGTTGTGAATACGTTCTCGGTAAATCGTTTTATTCGCCTCGCCGAAGTACAGTAATGTTTCCACGTTTCTATGTAGCCGCGCGTATATACGACTGGACGACGACGATTTCGAACTGGTTTGGTTTTTTCACGTCGAAAAAACTGCGCGAGAAAGCCAAAACGTTTAGGAAAAAAAAGAATATTCATTGTTGACCGACGGATGATAATTTTGTATTTCCCGTTATAATGGCGGCGTCCCGTGCGTATAATATTGCTACCTAAATCGTTGTTGTGTAGCCAGAGAGAGTGGGGGGGAACGATTTAACGATAATAATAGCGCGACGACGCAGTTAAATTCTCCGGGCCGAACGACTTGCGCTCTTTTAGGAATGTTGCGCAATCGGAGAATAATAATAATATAATATATATCCGGTCTCTCGAGTAGCACTTTCACTTCGCGCAAATTGCCGTCGCCGCTATCGTCGCGTTTGCGGGCCACACGGTATATAACCACGAGTGTACGTATATACATATACATATCGTGTATACGCACGTACTTAACGAACAGCGCGCGAATCAGATAAAAACGTAATACGCGGACGATAGTTTTTCGAATAAACGCGCTCGACCGTTTCCGACGGATTAAAACGCGGAACTCGAATTTTCACACACACACGCACACGCGTGCGCGCACGTTCCGACGAGATAATCTGAAAATTTCGCGCACGCGAACGACGACGATGACGATGACGACGAGATCTACTTTGAATTTAGAAAGTTTCGAATCGCGGCGCCGCTGCCGCCATCCAGCCCGCCATGGGACGCGCGTTTTACAAAAACGGAATAAACGAACGGCGGTCTCGTCGTGACGGTCGAAACAACGATTTTCGAAACGATCGATTTCCGTCCGCGATTATTATAATATATACCTTTACGAATCGCGATACGCGCCGGTGTAAACCTCGGCTTATTTTGTTTAGGCGCGTTCGCTTAAATCATCCAACGTTCTCTCCGGTAACGGACGTCGGTCCGTTATTTCATGCGTTCGGTTTGGCGCGACGTACAATTAATGCCGTCGATGTATGTACACGCGAAGCGACACAAACTCAAAAACCACGTAATCCGTCGTAATTTGTTTTTTCCTAAAAATCGAGCACGTACGATTAACAATCCCCGTTCGAAACGCGGACGTCGCGAATACATGAGAGTATCTATTTCGTTATATTAGTGTAGCCCCGTGCTCGTTTGACTAGAAACACCGCGAGTAGACATTTTGGGCGATTGTGTGGACGTATGGATGTACAACGGTAATGTAGCGCATAATGGAAGTACCGCACAGAATGAATATCGCGGAACGAACGCCGCCGTATATTATTTATACGTTAATAATAATATAATTAAATCTCGGTAAGTTGTTTGGTCGTACGACCACGGTTGCGAACTTTCCTACGTGTACGGTAACGATACGGTATATAATAGAATATTGGCGTTACCGCGAACGAATTATGTGAAAGAGGTAAACCCGAACGGAGCGTGTGGTTGGTTCGTCTCGGACGGTTGGTACGTTGTACACATAACGCGCAGACATATCGGACGAGACGGTTGGGAAATACGCGGTCGATGTGTGTGTGTGTGTGTGTGAAGTTGACCGACATAATAGCGGCCGGGCAAAGAGATAATGGAAATAAAGAAGAAACGTGTAACGGAAAAGGAGCGGGCGGATTGACGTCCGAAACTCGGCGGTGAGTGTACGCGAATACCGAAAGTGAAAACGAATCCGAAATGGCGCGGCGGAGTGTAGTCTCGGCGGTAACGAGAACGCGTCAAATCTGTCGTATTATTACGATTATTATCTAGCGTACGGCTTCCTACTTCCTGCATTACGACAGCGGCTACGCGTTCGGCCGCGCACGTATTATTCCCTCGTACTACCGCGGTAGGTACGCGTATATAGCGGCGCAATTATCAGACCGGTAAACGTTTCGTCCGTCTCGTTCGCTCGTACCGGGGGGGCCCCCGTGATGGTATTCTTTATTCCCGCCGGACCGATACTTGTCCCGCGTAAAACGTCCCTAGAAACGAACGAATTTGTTCGGAGAACGTTCCGACGATGGCCAAGCGCCGCCGCGGTCGTCTACGGTTTAACCATATCGTCGTCGGTTTCGGTTTGTTTCGCCAATCGGCAAGGACGGCGCGCGGTGTGTACATTATCGGGTTTTTTTTTTTTTTATACGTCGCGTCTAATTACGCGATCGATTTTGCGTCGCGCGGAAATCGAACAAAAACATCAGCGAATAATTACGTAAAACGGGCGGGCCGCCGTTCGAACTGAACGACGGTTTTCCTGTAGTGGCCGACCGTTTGGTACGAAAAAACGGTTTGACGAAAAATGGCCGTAGCGTTCACCACGTCGTGTAACGATCGAGAATCGGTGTCTAGGAGTTTTGTATAACGAATCGAAAGCGTATTCGACGGACGGCGACGGTGTTAGCGAGTACCGCGAGTACGCGCGACTCGGCCTTGAACGGTATTTACCGCCGTCGCGGTATTATTTATATTCCCGATAAAGTCGTTTGTAATGAGAAACCATTTACGGCGTTTCCTATATATTTTCCGAGACGGCGGAATATTATTTCCCGTACGTTTCGCGCGCGAAGTCGTCGGAACGCCGCCGGATTCCGAAGTCTTTTGTTTTGTTGTTTTTCCCCGTTGCGTCGTCGCGTGTTCCCGGCGGAGAACGACGGACAAATGGCTTGATAGGGGGGACAGTTAGGTCCGCGGAGAAATCGGACGTTCCGAACGTCGGTGTTTCAATGGCGGAACTAACTCCGATTATCCATACGCTTCCTGGTTTAAAGTTTCGTCGTCGCGCCGTGAATGTAGAACGTCAAAAAGAACGTCGCCGCCATCTATGTTAACCCGCTCCGAGTACGACCAACAACCGAACGGGTCTTTATCCGCGGTTCTAACGTCGTTCGTACATTATCAATACACGTGTACACGCCCGCGCTTTTTCTGGTCCGCGTGTTTCGCGATTGTCGCGAGATTATCGGAGAGTTACCTTGGATCCGACCGAAGGCCAATTTCTATATATATACACACACACACACAAACAATTATGATCCAAATACTACCTACTTATTGTATTTACCGCGCACGTCGGACGAAAACAACGTTAATTAACCGCCGCGATCGACACTTCCTTTTATGTATATAATAAATTGCCGTTGGTACCACGCTTGAAACGACACCGGCGAACCGTACGATTCCGAATTCGGCGAAAACTTTTATCGCCCGAATATTTCGACCGATTTTTGTTTTTCCGCGGGAACGCTGCGACGGTCGCAATGATTGCGCCCCGACTTCAAGTCGGGTAACAGTAACCGGTTACTCCGGTACGCGGTAAGGAAACGGTTACCGAGGGCAGTTGCGTTTCGTCCGTGGATTCCGAATAATCCGCCGAATGGGCGAACCGTCGTGGAAACGATTTCTACGTAAAGCGTTGTTCGCGAGTACACCGAAATCGATTTTCGAAACAATACGCGAACGGGGCATGTTTTCGGGCCACTAGCGTTTACGAATATACTACGCGTCACCGTCACTACGTACTCGGCGGCGGTGGTTAATTGTAACGAGCGCGTGTTTCGTTTTACAGGTAAAGCCTGCGCAGTGCCAAGGGACGGGGGGAATGCAGACAAAAAGGAAGAAACCGAGCTGCTATGGACCAGCGTCGTAGACTCCCAATCGGCGTTTCTCGGACCGAACCTCTGGGACAACAAAACCATACCGTACGACAACGACCTGAAGGTAAACACGCTACATATTTTCGTCGTCGTCTTCTCTTTCCCGTGGTGGTTCGTCCCGATTTTACGTACGTTCCGTGCGCCGTATCGGCGACCAGTGAACAACACCGGAGACCGTGGCGGTTTCCGGAACGTTCCCGGGGGGGGGGGGAGACCGGACCGACGACGGCCACGGACGAAACGTGTGACGCGCTAAATAATATCGAACTCGACGGGACCTTTCGCAACAACTATCCGTCCGTGTTGTACACGTCGAGGACACCGAGTTCGGAAAACGCGAACAAAAGTCGCTCGCTCCTGGTGGTTCCCTAAATGAAAAAGAAACGTTTATCTCCGCGCGAATATACGTACGTAATAATAACGGTTACGTTCGTCGACGTTTATTCGACAATAATATGTCCGTTTCGACGACGACGACGACGGAAAAATACGAACCTGACCTAATCGGCGTTCGTTTTGTCCGCAGTATTGCGACCTCGACGAATTCCTGTCGGAGAACGGTTTACCGGTGGAAGCAGCGGGCGGTGGTGGTGGTGGCGGCGGCGGCGGCGGCGGCGGTGGCGACCATCACCAGCATAACGGAACAGCCGCGGGTGGCAACGTCAACCAGAGCGCCATAGTGGCGGCCGGCCATCAGGGCGGCGGTGGCCCGTTGATGCCGGGCGTCAACGGTCGCCTCTCGCCACCGCCCCCGGCCGTTATACATCCGATACAGCATTTGACAAACGGCACCATAATGACCAAACGCGAACCGTCACCGTCACCCAGCGAACCACTCAGCCCGATCACCATCAATCCACCGTCTCCAGCGGATTCAAGTGAGTTCTCACCATCATCGTTGTACACATGCCAGCGTGCGCGACCCGTACCGGCATCGGGTAAAACCGTCGCCCGTAAACGAATGCGTCGATTCAGAAACACCGAAATCGGGTCGTCCATTTTTCGCGTTTTATTTCGACGGTTGAAAACACCGTGCGCTCGAATTTAAACGATGACCGTCCACCCGCGTAACGTCGCCGTTGCGTATATTACAATCGTACGAAATAATAGCGCCCGAGATATTTCCATTCTTATCGCCCGTCCAATATACGTCAAATACTACGGTACGTTTTTCAACTTGGCGAATTTCGAAATAATAATAATCCCGTCCGGGGGATTTCTAATATGCGGAACGATTTACGGTTACGTCGGGTTTTGTTTGTTTTAAAGACGAGCGACGCGTGTTTTTCGCCAAATGAAATTACGCGGAAACAACGACGTACTCGTCGGTAACAAATATATACTAACGGAGGTATTCGTCTGTTTGTAGCATTGTCGTTCGCGTCGTCCAGCAGAGATTTCGACCCGAGGACAAGGCCGTTTTCCGACGAGGAGCTTAAGCCACAGCCAATGGTAAAGAAATCAAGGAAACAGGTGAGAAGGGCCTTGTTAACTTGATTGGTTTATTCGTTTTATTTGTCACTGATAACGAGTGACAATCCCACTGACGACAATTTTTCATTAGTTCGTGCCGGACGGGCTGAAAGACGAAAAGTACTGGGCGAGGCGTAGAAAAAACAACATGGCCGCCAAGCGATCGAGAGACGCGAGGCGAATGAAAGAGAACCAAATTGCTTTGAGAGCGGGATTTTTAGAAAAAGAGGTACTTAAACAACTCGTTTGGGCCGCGAACTCCCCGGGGACGAATACGATTCTTTTATCGGCGTATATAGGGACAGGCAGGCAGGCAGCAAGCGCGCGCGCGCGACAATTTTAACAACGATCCAATGACCGGGATAAAACGTACGTGTCGACGAGGCCGTATCGTCTTGCGACGGGTGGTATGAGGCCGTACTACTGTTGTTTCGACAACGGAGGTTCGCGAAATAAAAAAGAATTTCTCGTCGCCGAAAAGCTCGCGGGGGAAACGCGCGATCGTGTCGACACGAACAACAGCGCGTCGTAATTGAACGACGCTCGTTCGGCAATTTATTACGCGCGCCCCGAGCGTCGCGTACAAAACGTAAAAATACCGTCGGAAAAACGCGTTTTTTTCGAAACGCGCGTATCACCGTCGTTTTCGGTACGTAATATACCGCGAAATTCGATTATCGAACGTGTGTTCGCTTCGCGGTCCGACAAAACAATCATCAGCCCCCACTCCGACCGGAATTAAACGCGACGTAATTTCTGATACGGCCGAAGGAGGCGAATGGAATTGTCCATTCCGCGGGCTACACCGATGGTGCCGAACTCGTCGTGGTGTTCCACGGGACGTCCACGTCGGTTGTGTTAGGTTAGGTTACCACCCCGCTGACGGGTGCTCGGCCGGGGTAGTGTAGTGTAGAGTAGGAGATGGTCGTTGAAACGTCCTATTCGTTACAGAACATGGGCCTCAGACAAGAGATGGAACGTTTGAAGAAGGAGAACATGGCTCTCCGCGACCGCCTGTCGAAGTTCACGAACGAGATCTAGAGACGCGGGCGTTTCGCCCGGCGGGTTGCTTACGTGCGCCGACCTACCCTTACCGTCTTGTACTTTTGAACAAAACAAAAAAAAATTCGAAAAAAATTATTTTGTCATTACGTTCCGATACACACACACACACACACACACACACACACACACACGTTATCGACCGGTCTCGCCGTTATATACGATAAACATGGAGAACGCTATCCGAATGACGGATGTCGACGGCGGGGGCTCACGAAAAACGAACGAACACGGGTGGGTACCATCAGGCGAGCGGATAAACGTCGCGCGTAGTCGACCGAAACAGACTCGGTTAATATTTCGTAACGACGCGGGCTGTTTGATCTCAGTAATTCGGAAATTGCCGACGAAATTCGACGCCTCCCCGAACGACGACGTGATCGGAGAGATTATTACTATTACGAATTCCACCGCCGCCGCAATTGCTGCACCGGTCAATCCGCGACGACACACACGTTAATCGAATTGGAGAAAACGGTAGGACGTAATGTACAACAACGGATAACAATATCGTCGTAATATTTTCGCCGAAAGGTCAATATTTAATAATAGCGAGAGAAAAAAATTAATATACATTTACAATAGCCTCTAAGTATAATATACAAGCGATGTACATGGTTTTTGTTGTTCTGTACATAAATATATATATATATAACGTAACGCGTAATAGGTCTACGATTATTAAATTATTAATTATACATATAAATATATATTACGATGATGATATGGCGAATCGTCCTATTTATACGTTTTCATAGGGAAAAAAGCCGAAACATGCGCGCTCGCGATAACCCGACGACGGCGTATTATAATATTAACGCACGATCTCGAGAGACCGATAAGGGCGAGGAAAAAAAAAATCGTAAAATCCGAAAAAAATACCTCGGTGTACAACACACACGCGCGCGCAATGACGAAACGAATGGGTCAACCGATAGATAGAAAAAAAAACCGTTAGGAATTTTTCGTGACCACGGCGTGTTCTTTTCGACCGGTGGACGTCGTCGTAGACGCACGGGGCAAACGGTCCTCTTCCTACACGCCCACCCTCAACCGACGCGGCGTTCGTTATTGTCGGCCACGTCGTCGATTATTTACTTGGTCGAGCGACCGCTGTTCATTCGCGTCGTCCAAGTTCAAAGGGCCCGGGGTGGCAGTCGTCGTCGTTTCGAATTGCCAAACTAAAAACGTAACGTGCGCCTAATGGGATGGCACTCGTCTTCGCCCGGAGAGGCGGGTGGATTTTTTTTTTCGTTTATTTATTTACGCTTCCGATATGATCGCCCGACGTGTCAATTAATCCGTAAGATCGTCACAAATTAATTCTTAATTACTATTATCTCGTCATCGTCATTATGTATAGAGATTTTCTTTTTGCCTTATCCCTTCCCCTCTCGTCCGTATTCTCAATACGCGCGTTTACGAACGGTTTTCTTTTTAAATATATATATATATATATATGTTTGACGATTATTATTATACGTTTAGTTTTACCATTATTATTATTTAATTGTTTACGGTTAGATACTTATTCTTTTTTTTCTTTTGTGTAGCAATTAAGTGTTGATTTTTAAAAATGTTTATTTGTAGACATTTAAACGATTATTGACCGCTCGCTTACGTATATATATAAATATATATATATGCGTTTAAATATTATTTTATCGTTTCGTAGACTTAAGCGATTATTTAGATTTTTAGAACATATGTATAAGGTATTCGTTTTTCTTAAGGATCATAAACGATATTTTGTGAATAGTTATTTTTTTTTTTTACAATATATAATAATAATAGTAATACGATAACGCGTAATTGTAATTTTGTTTGAGACAAAAAAAAAACCAAACGTACGGGTCAGGGCTGCTGTAAGATTTTAATTTTTTGTTTTCGTCGTATACATATACATGATATTATTGTCGGATTATAATTATGGATTTCCATAAAAAAAAAAATGTTATTGTTTTGCATGAATATACACGAAATGACCATTAAAACTCCGCAGCGTTTGTTGATTTCGTGAAATATCCAACATCATTTTTAAAATGATCGTAATACGCGTAATATTATCGACGACGACAAATTATCGGAAACAAACTGTAACTTACAATGAATCCAACGGACCATGTAATGTAAATGGACAAATGGTAGTCAGTGATAAATGATCGCAAATAAAGTGCCGTCGAAAAATATATCAAATATTTATGGAATGTACGCCAGAAACAAATTTAAACAATTTTTTAAACTTATATTAAAACTTGTGTTCAATATTACTGTATCGTAAGATTGTATAAAGGCGATCCGGATTTTGGCAGTAGATTATTGAGTTATGTCGAAAATCCAAAACCTTGTTTTAAAATATAACGTACATTGAAAAAACTGAACTGGAAGTGAAAAAATACGCCATTTAAAATGCTTTTGGTGAAACGCAGGTCCACCTTGAGCTTAAGGTTTACCATAAAACTATGACAATGAAATTCAAACAATCGACAATATAAGTATAATTGATCCTTTTTTAAAGTTATTAATACATTATTAATCGGTATAAAAATATTAATCGTTAAATAAAATAAAATAACAAAACAAACGTTAAAAATCTAATAATAAATATTACAATTAATTAAGAGTTTCCACGACACGTTCGGTACTATGTCCTGAATCTTCAGTATCAGAGTCGTCCATTTCGACAATCTAATAATAAATAAGCCTTGAAATACTCGCTGAATGAATGATTTTTACCTATTCGTAACCTACTTACCAAAGTATTTTCAAATTGATTCCTAAGATCTGTTAGTCCAGTCAAATCCTCTAGATAAGTAGGATTTGTAAATACGTTGTTTAAAAAGTCTTCTTTTTTATTTAAGAAATCGTTTATTACCTACATAAAAAAACACACGCACAAAATTTAATAAGTTGCACACAAATTTTATACGATTATTAATACTTACTATGTTGGAACAAGCAATGCATTGAAAAAAACTGGGAGTAAATGGTATTATCTGCTGAAAATCTGATAAAAATCCTCTAATGGAGTGAGGTACTATCCCTAAACAACTATCGATATTTGCCGAAACATCATTTCTAAACAAATAACAACAATCGCATGAAGCAAACTGTTCGTTAAATCATTTTAAAATTTTTAAAATTTTTTTTTAAAAATCATTTAAATTCGTTAAACAAATCGCATCAAACAAACAAATTGTCAATTTTTTACTGTTTATACATACTTCGTTAATTGAATATAAGACGCAAACAGTTCAACAGCCAATGCTCCCGCTATGGATGAAACACCAGGCCTAGTTACTGTGCACTGTTGGTCCAATGTCTTGTCTACGAGCGACTTTAAAAAAAAAGATAATGTTCAATACAAGAAGTATGTACAATAAGCATTTGTGTATGAAAATGATTGAAACTTACATTTCCCGGTGCTGTTACGTCATTACAAAAGTAACAGCCTAATTTGCCCTCGCTAGATGAATCCTCTTCAACTTTAACTCCATGCCTGAGTACCAAGTACGAATCAAATCCTAACGCGGCAGTAATGGCAAGCTAAAGATAAAATACCAAAATTAGTCGACAAAGAATTTAATAAAACACAACTAAGTTATACGTCCTAAGTTCGAACGGAATTACGAATTACTTTGTTGTGTAACGTAGACAACATAGTAGGTAACCAACGGCTTTCTCGAGAATCCGTTAACAAAAATATAACATCGTGGTCTTTAATCAATTGTGATAACACGTCGACATTTTTATGATCGTCGATGTTCGCTGCATGACCTGGCATTGGAATATTCATAACCACGCTGGAACTTCTCTGCAATTATTTAAATTGTTCTTAATTCGGTAAAAATTTAATTACGAACAGCATCTTGCACCCTACATTTACCAACTTCAGCTACGATAAAATCAAGTTCTATAAAACTTTTATTGTGTCATTGAAATTAAAATTAGACTAATAAAAAAAATACGTAGAACCGAAAATATACAAATTACGAATTTATCGTTAATAATTTTCCAAAATTTGTAAATTTTTAAATAGACGTACGTCGTTTTATAAAATTTTATTATTTACCATAAAGTCGCGACGAGACATTACAGATAATAAATAATCTTATCTTCAAATTTAGTATAACAAGCCTTCAAACTACTCTCAATTAAATCTAAACGTAAGAATTTAAGATGTTACGATATGCGACTGGTATATCCTATTAAATAAACAAAACTAGTAAATGTTGACGCGGTGTTTTCTTAACAAATAAATATAACTACTACTACTACTACTACTCACAATTTCTGGGTGTATCTCACGTAGCATATTAGCAGCCGCTATTGCTTTATAAGTATCTGAATTGACACAATCTGTGTGTTTGTATAATGACTGCCTTACTGGATTTGAATATGATACTTTACCATTGTCGAGAATTGTAATAGTACGCACACCCCATGACTATAACAGATAATTATTAAAACAAATATAATTTGCGTACGATTTTTGGAAAATATAAATTATAATTAATCGAACCATTAAATTTCTCGCGACACAGCATCCAAGTGTGCCAGCACCAATGATGAGACATTTTGATTGGGCAATGTTATGCAAGTTCAAGTCAGGAGCAATTCTCCATTTCATTAATTTAAGATTGAGATCAACGGATTCTTTAGCTTGTCTGGAAGAATTATTAATAACGATAAGTATGCACACAGCTTTAGTATTAAATATAGTTTGGAAAACAAACGGCTTACTTTTTAGAATCCATGGTTTTACTGAGATCTACATACTTTGGACAGAAAATTCCTTTAGCATTTTTCTCCCAGCCCACAAATTTAATGCAGTTTTGCTTATAAAATATTTCATCATCAGCTAATTATAAACAAACGTAAACCAAATTTTTTTTTAAATTTCTATTCATTATATAGTGTTAAAACTTACAAGACATTTTAATATTGAACAACATGCTCTGTGTAAATTGACTAGTAGGAGAACCTCGTAGAGCAATTACTTTTAACACCGAAGTTCGTATGGAAGGACTAAAAATAAAATGCATGATTAATGTAATTACATAATTATCGATGATATTTTAATATACTTAAGAAAAAATATATTTGGGTAAAAGTATTTAAATATTTTGTGAACGGATATTTAAACATTATTTAGGCGATATTTTTTTTGACAATTTGAATAAATTTTAAAAAATGTATTAAGAAAATTGTATTAAAAAAAAAAATACAAACGCTATTACTATTTATTAAAATCTTTACAAGTTATTTTTAAATAATACTTTAAGCTACAATAGAGCGTTTTAACTATAAAGAATAGGTCACGAATGATTTAAATTATTCTTTACAACATTTATCTATTGCGAAACAACGAACAAAAATTTTTTTTTCAAACATGGTTATCTTACCAGTGAAATAAAATCAAATACAGGAGATTTCGTAATGGCCATCCAGGACTGTTTAATAAATCTGATGGATCAGCAAATACCAAAAATCCTACAGATTCATTTCCTAGATTATTTTTAAGTATATCTATATACTGTTTTAAAGTAATAATTTTGGGGTTTCCATCTTCTGTAGATATAATACCGAAATATCCTCTTTGATTAATGTTTAGATTATTAAAACCAGAGACCAATAAATTAAACTGAAATTTAATAAAAATTCTACAAATAACGCCTACAAACAATTAATACATGATTAGGTTACTGATTTATTATCACTTTATTATTAAACTGTACAGAATGTATAGATCCTCTAAACTTAAAATGGATTTTGTTTCCATTTTAATATTCTTTAAGAATAAAATATCACTAAATATATATAAAAAAAGTTAAAATTGCTTAAAGTGAATTATTTTTATTTAAATATTTTTGTATGATTACAGAAAGTTATTTCTTTTTCTGCCATAAGGTTATCGGTAATATTATTTAAATCATTATGTATATATTATGTACATAATTTTAAGTATTATACATATTGTACAGCCTGTGAATTAATCAGTATTTATATTAATATTCACCTGATCCATAGAAAATGTATTTTGAAGACTAACAGGTGTATCAACTAGATGATATATTGGTTTGGTAAATGACGGGAAAGCAAACCAAAAATAAAAATGATATTTTTTTAAATCCTAAAATAAAAATAATTATTGACAATATATTACATCGGCGTATTATTAAAAAAAATAAATATAAGAATACTGCTAAAAATAATTTACCGAATAAATTAATACGTTAAACGTCAGAATCATTGTTGGATCTTCGATAGCTTTGCCTGAATGGAAATCATCTAACATGCGCTCCCCAAATGTTGTTAATAACTCTTTTTTATCACATGTCTTAAATGAGTCTAGAGTGTTTTTATTCAAACAATAGCCACGAGCAATGTATTTAGTAGTCGTTTCATCATTTACTTCTCTACACCATAAAAATAATACATTTTTATGGTTTCAAAAATAAAATTCAAAATATATACTGGTTAAAAGATGAACAATCTAATGACAAATATGGAGCACTTTTCGAACTATAATATCCAATTAATGGTCTTTGGACTTCATCTAATTTATCAACTTCCAATTTGAGTTGAGAAACTTTAAACCAAAAATTAGGATCGAGACAAGATGATAATGGTTCAAATCGCAATAACGTATCATCTTTCACTGAACATTTTGAAATGTCCTCTGCGCTATTGGTTGCAGTTGTTGTTTCTATAAACATATTATTATTATTTTTATTTAATCCTATCAATTAGAAGCAATCAATAATACAAAACATTTACCTAGTAAATTGGCCATTATGGAAATAATTAAATCTAACGTTATGAATAGTTCATCTGTTTAGGCTTGTACATTTTTTTTTGAAAAATTATTCACCTGAAAAATATAATACCCAATTTATATATATATATACAAATAATTTTTATACTATAATGATTTTATATTATTTAATTTTATAAATAGTAATGAAATGATGTAATGTAATATGTATAAAGTGATAATGTATCAAATTTAAAGCTTTTCACCGTTATTCAATATAACCTAAAGGTTTTTGTCAAACAGGATTTCTATGTAAACATACTAAATAATTAATTTTAAATGTTTTAAAAGTAAATGATACCTACTAGAGAATAAAACCAAGACATTGCTTATGGATGGATCTTATATAAATTAATTGGTCAATTGTCAAAAATGTTTAGACCATTTTTCTTCTAAAGAAATTTTTAAAAAATAAAATTAATGGTATCTTTTTAGATTAAAAACTATGACAAGATCACACTTCAAACAAGAATTTTCAGAATTCAATAAACTATATTATCGTTTAATTAATCACGCTTTCTCGTTTAAATAACTTCCGATTAACTTTTCCCCGTCATCGTCGAGTTTTATATTTTTATTCAAAGTTTGTTTTGAATAATTTTATTTCAACTAACAAGAAACATCGACTAATTTTTCCTGTCATGCAGACACTACTACCCAGGTATTACCTGTAACTCGTAAAAACTGAAAGGCACGGTCCAATAATAATATAAAATCCGACGTCGATTCGACTTGTACCTTTTCACGTGAAACACGGTAACGGTAGTAGGGCAAAAACAAATTGTGGGAAATCGCACTGTTTCGTGAACGTTGCGTAACACGAAACTGTCACATTATTACACAAAAGACGTAGCTAAACAAATTCGCAAAATATACGTTTTGCCTAACCTTCGGAGTACTTTATGATAGATATATAATGTATATATATAATTATATTGTATACACTATACTATACTATATAAAGTGTCGAGGTTGTAAATAATACGGTTACAATTCATGGAGACGGTTGAAGAACATAATAAATTTTATCAGAATGAACACTGATAATAAATTATACGAACTTTTACAAGAGTACGGTAATTTGAACTTAAAAGTGCCACCAGTGATACCACCAAATTAAGAAAAAAAAGATTATACATAATCCTTTGTACCGTACATCACTTTTATACTGGCGGTTAATTTAAACTTTAAATGTACTACAGACTAATAATACATTTTTCACTAAATAGAAAATGGGAATGGTAAAATTTAAAAAACTTTTATACGATTTACAACGGACTACAATTTTTAAAAAAATATTCTTAATGTTTAAATAAAAACAAAAATAGTATTATTTGCAAGGAGTAAATTAGTTTTAAGTAGATATATTGGTTTAATATATTGATGTATTGGTCGCTTCTTAACAAAGATGAAGTCACTAAATTTCTAAAATCTTTTTCCAAACTTATAAGGAATTATACCGGATCTATTTCCAAACCTTCACAGTTGTTTATACAGCGTTTGATTATTTTACACTTTTTATTTGAAAAGAAATCCATCGTAATTGACATATTACGTTACTACAAACACGAAATTCAAGCACTAAGACTTTAGTTATGAAAATTACCAATATTTTGAATCGATATTACTAAATAGATTAGTTTACATACAATTACAATATTGTTGAACAGTATGGATGTATGTAATGTAAAACGGGAAATAAAAGTTTTTCATGACGAAGTAACACTGCAGAATATTTAGTTCGTTATCACATAAAATTGGAACTGTCAATTCTGGTTTAATTTATTCGGAGGTGAAAGATTCGTATTATCTTTCCATATTATATGTTGGACGTCAGAGACATTGAAGGTTCACGTCATAACTTTATATAAAATATATAGTTTCTCTATGGTTTGTGCTTACATATCACCTCTTGTACCCGTCTATATCGATCAACGCGTGAAGACAAGGTCCCGATCGTAAGACGTGGTGTGTAGATACATAGTCGATGGAGAATGGCGATTTTTAATGTCTCTCCGTGAGTATAAAAGTAAAAAACTCAAACAAAATTAACATTCGTACAATTTTGATGGTCAACTGGTTAGTAGTTTTGACCGTGTGTCGGTCGTGTTCGTGTTGTGTAAACATGTTATTGTCAGTTTTTCTTATTGCCACTCCGACTGTAGCTATTACGTTATAGTTTGTGTTTTGTCCTTTATTATAATTTGATAAATTAACGGGAAGAGGTAAAAAAAAATTATCAACAACGAAAAAACCGGCTTTTTCGTCCTATACATATTTCGCGATGTTCTTATTTACGTAAACCGACACCGACAAAGTATTTGAGCGTTTCGGTTTTTTTTTTTGGAATACAAAAACGCGGCGACGGCATTGTGACGTCACGTTCACCACTGCAGCAACGGTAACAATGGACACACTCTCCCGGTGTTATCAATTCTTCGTACCACGTTCGTTGTCACATCTCGCGTGTGGCCCTCCTGTCGCTCATTCGGATTTTGCCGTGTTTACGTTCAATTCTCCCCGTACGTTTTACGATTTCCATTTTGTCCGATAAGTTTTTCTTTTATACCGGACAAGAAACAAACGGGAACTCCGCTGTTCGCTACGGAGGTGTCGGTGTACCTTGGTTCTATCGTGTGCGCGCGCATGTGTGCGTGTACGTATGTGTGTGTGTGAGTGCGTGGTGGACGTGCGGCGACCGACCGCCCCGCAGCGCTCGACCGGGCCAGCGTACACACAGGATACATTGAACCTGTCGGCGGACGTGCGATGATTATTGTGACGTTGCAGATGTGCGGTCAGAAATTGTCTGCTGCGATTCCGGGCATATCATCTGGGCCATCAGCGCGCTCGGGTACTGTTGACTGAATCCACGTACATCTACGCCACATATTTAGTACATTCTTTATAATATTATTAACGTTATTGGTAGTTCGTAAATGTACGTTGCTATAATGTATATTGTCAACTCGTTTAATGATCAATAACAATAATATTAGTATTACATTTCGATAGGTTGATTACAAATAATGGATACTTATTTACGGCATCGGTGTAATGTTTAAATTTCACGTTTTCATTCTTAATTATTTAGATACATAGTCTGGGCTTTTTTATACCTTTTTGTGTTTATAAATCGTGTGTGCGTATATATATATCTACATTTACTCTTGATAAATAAAACGTCTATGTTGTTTACAGTAATCAGTTGGTTATATGAATAGACGTTCCTTTGCTATGCAAGATAAATTTCCCAAGTCTGATGATCTTACAGACGTGCAAATTATTTCACAGTATCCGGTGAGTGTTTATTTCGTTTTTTCTTATTATGTAACTGGTACTATAGTCTGTTAATTTATGTTCATTTTACCTACCATCCAATACAACGAGTGTGGAGTTTGGATGACTGACTTGAAACATTTTTCTAAAGCTTGTCATCAATTAAAAATACATTGATAGATATTTTTGGTTTTTTTTTCCGTTTCAATTTACTTCATTTATGTGGCATCTACTATTATAAGAGGACATTAATTTTATGTATATAAAAATAATTATCTTGTAGAATTTTGATTACGTTTAAAATTTACGTTTAAAATTTACGTTAGAATAACTATCTTACATTTACACTTTCCTGAAATATATTTAAACAAATTTAATTATGTAAATGCATTGAATTCTTCTGAAAATTAAATACTAACAATATCCAATGCAGTATTTTTTTTATTAATATTATAGTGTTATTATAATAATTATAAAAGTATACTTTTATTATTATTTATACTCATTTAATTAAATTACAGATATAATCATTAAAAGGTATTTTGTTTTTACTTTAAACAAAAATTAATGTGATTTATAATTTAATGTTCTTAATTAGGTAAGTAGGTTATTTTCAAATTAAATATGTAAATAAACACAATTGTGTTTAAATATTCAAATAATATAGATTTAAATATTGGTTAATAGTTTGAAAAAAATTAAATTAAAAATATGTTTTAACAAAAACGCGCTTCATTATTGTATTTTTTAAATAAATCTATATATTTTTTAAATACAATTGAGTAATTAATAAAAATATACAACTTATGCCAAAATACATTCTTAATGAAAAATTTCCTATAATTACAATACGTTGCGTATAATTTTATTATTCAAATTGGATATTTTATTATGATAACAATTCATTACTTAAAAAATGTATAGATATAATTAATATAATTGATTTTGTACATTGTACAATATATGTAATTATATGATTGCTTTTAACTATATAAATATTTCATTTCATCCTATAACTTAAAATATATTTTTAAAACATTTTTGAGAATTTTCTAAAATGATTGCTGACTGTTGTAGTCATGATTAATAATAAAATACATCTAATATGTTATAAATAAATTAATTGCATCTTTGTTTATATTATCAAATATGTAATAATACCAATTATATTTTTACTAATTAAAAATAATTATTCAAATTATATCTATAATGTATATGTATTATGTAAATTAAATTTATTAAAATCATTTTAAATTATCCTAAAGTATGAACTACCGATACATAAATATCAGTTTTTTACATTTTAATTATTGTTATTTGTAGTACAAGGCTAAAGATGAGTTTATTTGTTTTTTTTGTATGCCTGAAACAAAAATAATCTATTACGTATTTTTTCAAGCATTTAATAATAAGTTTTGTCACTCAAATTTTTACTTATTTTTG
>JAIPRN010001102.1:0-54257 GCA_025469175.1 Geopemphigus sp. TES_GeoC_2020
GTACTTCGGACTAGTGAGTCGCCGTCGTTTATTGAAAAAAAAAATTTTAAATAACAAAAGTTACAAAAACGATCATCCTTAAGGGTAGGCGAGCAACGCGAGCTATCCCCACGTTGTTTTACCTCGCCCCCCGTACATCGAATCTAATTCACAATAATCCTTAAGAACTGTCACTTCTTAAAAACTATCACGTGAATGGTGCGCGGTGACAGGACAATATCCTGCCACGGGGCAGTCATTTACATCTTCCGCACGAAATAAAATAAAAAATAATTCAAAGCAATCTTTTCGTCCCCGATTTAATGGCCTAGCCCCTACCTTCTCCTGTGGCCACGATGGCGCAACGGAGTTGTCATGCCAAGAGTCTGCCACTGCCGTTCGACGACTTCCTTCGCTATCATCGCCGATTCAGCGAATCGAACAACGGCGCCCCAGTAGACCTGAAACTCGAGCATGCGCTCGATCAGATCGCCCGGACCAAATCCTCCTATCCGACGGACTAGCGCGTCCCGTTCATGGTCAAACGCCTCGCAGCGAAAGAGCGTGTGGAACGCAGTGCAAACATCCGGGCGACGGAGCGAAAAAAAACGTTAAAACAGCCGTGCCCCGTCCAAATTTGCTTGAGGCGGAATGTCATGCCGGCGAGCGACCTCGCCAACCACCGTCGCAGCAGGTCCGGAGGAAGCACCGACCAGGTCCATCCGCGACCACTGTTCGCGGATGTGAACCCCAGCCGGCTGATTCGCCGAACCCATTCTGTCAGCTTCCCGTCCCTCATTGTTGAACGACTGAGAGCCAACTTCTGCGGCGTTGCCCGGGTCTCAGAGGATAGTTCCTCCAAAGTCACCGCTGGCGACCGCCCCCTTTTGGACTCAAACGCTCGAAGGCGCTCTTTTGCCAGAACGGTGTAATTCGGGCGAGAACCGTCACGGCGTCGTAGGACACCGTTCGGTACGCACACAGAAGGGCGGCCCTTCTCTGCACCCTAGCCAAAGTAGCGGTGGCTCGCGTGTCATAGTCCAAAGAGGGCACCCACGTCGGTGCACCGTACAATACTATCTATTGCACGACGCTCACGAGCAAGCGCCTTTTGGCCAATTCGCCATCAGGTCGGTCAGGGCTCCCATAATCCGCTGCGCCTTGTCGGCCTCTGTGCGGAGATGCGTCCCGAACATCGAATGTTTGGACTCGAACTCGAGGCCCAGGTACTGAAGCATCGTTCCTAACCGGACAGTCTCCTCCTCCAGTCGTAGACGAAGATCCCTACCGGCTTGCGACGGACCGTGAACACTACGGCCTGGGTCTTTTCGACCGCAAGTCGCAAGCCCTGAGCGCGTAAGCACCCGGCCACCGCCGCGAGCGCGGACCTGCACTTCGTCTACAGTGTCCCCCTCCGCCACGACCAGCGTATCGGTAACCTAACCTACTGCTCTCACGATAATTTCAGACCAGGGCGCCCAGTTCGAATCCGACCTCTTCACGAAACTTGCTCAGTTTCTAGGAACATCCAGTATCCTCACGACGCTATACCATCTTCAGTCGAACGGCATGATGGAGCGCCTGCATTGCACGATCAAAGCGGCCCTGATATGCGACCTCGAGACTCCTTGGCCCGAACGGATACCATTCTGCTCGGCTTGCGTACTGCATTCAAGGAGGACTTACAGGCCTCTCCAGCACAGATGCTTTACGAGTCGACGTTTAAAGTACCAGGCGATTTCTTTACCTCGAGCCCACCTGGAACCAACCCGGCTACCTTCGCCGAACGTCTCAGCCGCATTGCCAACAACATTAAAGCTGTGCCCGCATCAAGGCACGCCGCAGAGACACAGCCGTTCTTCTTCAAGGACCTCCGTGCCTGTTCGCATGTCTTAAAAAGGATTGACTCCATTCGAAGGTCTCTGCAGCAGCCGTACTCGGGGCCCCATCGCGTCGTTCGCCGCGTGGATGACCGCACGTACGTCATATACGTCAACGGTCAGCCACACACGATCTCCACCGACGCCTTGAAGCCAGCATTTCTGGTTGCTGCGGATACGCCAGCTTTGCCGGAAGCGCAACAGACTTCCAGGCCCGAGGGCATACTTTTGCCCAATCCTTTGCCTGTTGATCCACCCACGACCTACCAGCGGCCCACTGGACCGGCCAAGCCGTCAGCTCCAACGAAGAGGGTCACTTGTTCGCCTTCCGTGATCAACACTGGAAGGGGAGTGGTTGTGGGGCCTTCGCCCTCTCCTTGCCTAGTCAAACTCCTCGGCAGCCGTCCAGTACACGCGTATAATATCTAAAATTACGCTCACGCGGGAAATCTCCCGATAAAGTTCAAATATACAGTACAACGTTAGTTTGTCGCGCGTTCACTCACTTTTGTGTTCTTGGCCGTTGTCGATTTTCAACTGTTAAACCATTGATATAATTTTATTAAAATATATTATGTTCTATCCAGATATAATAGCAATTTTGTTCTAATTACGACAATCCCAATATGTATATAGCGTCTTTCAAACAACAATTTACTTTTACCGTTATATACGTATTTATTACTTATACGTTCGCCGCTATTATTATTCTCGTTTATTGTAGATATGGAACGAAACGAAGGATGTATTATCGGAATTCCTTTTTGTCCGTTCGTGAACGAGTTTCCTAGTGCTTGGACGATGTTGACAGGTGTTTACGTTCCGGTAACAAATTACGTCCAACCCGGTGCTTTGTTCGACGCTTTTTTCGATTTCCTCGTCAGTTACCCGAATATTATTGTTCGACGATTTCGGGACACGGGCACCTTTCGTACATTTTAAGAGCTCAAATGTAAAAATAACCCCGCAATTCTAATGACTGTCCAACTGTTAATCCGCTGGAGCGAACCGGCGTCCACAGCGCTCGACGTAGCTGACGCCGACATATTTCTATGGTCGTCGACGTTATTTTTCAAAACGAATCTAATTTTGTTTCGTTGTATAGAGCGCTCGATAAATTCGTTCGTCACATAAATGGTCGATTAATATCGTAGATTTAAACACGATCGAGCAGTGTCGGCTTCGATCGGTTTCAATTTTAAACACGTACTCGGCGTATAATTTATAATTATAAACGTCGGTGACTCATAAAAGATAATAAATACGTAGTTTAAATCAAATATAATAGTCAACAATACCTGGTTCAAATCTTCGAATTGCTGTAAAATTACAGACCTCTCTAGTTTTAATTTGATAAATACCGTCGTTGTTCTCTATATTTTTGATAATATGTGACTGGACGAACACTAAATCTGTTTAAAAAATAATAATAATGTACATACTCATAACGTACGAATAAAGATATTTTTTATTAAAGTTACTAACTTCAAAATTAACGTATTTTCGTATTATCGCAATTTATATTTCGTTCGTCTTTTATTTAATATTACGCATCGCGTAAATGTAATTAAGAAACGATCGCGTAAATTAAAAATAACAAATAATAAAATTATCTTCCAACCGTTTTTATTTAGATAGAAAAGAAATTGCGAAAAATCTAGAATTTAAATTTTGTTTGTTTTTGGAACATAATTTTATAAAATATAAAATTATTAACCCTCTCATAAATTAAAATGTTTATTCGTTTCGTGATGTAATATCTATAATAACGCGTTTGATGGTTGTAAACAAGTAATACTAATCGAAATTTTCGCGATTATAAGAAATTATTTTAGACGTCTTGAAATTACATTTCTGACGAATAGCGTATAAAGAACATTTTCGAAAGAAACTAACATTTATTACTTTCTGGTCTGCCTAAATAACGAATTTAAACGTTTTCGTTAAACGACGAAATTTTCGCGCGTAAAATACAGTTTTGTGTTATCCGACGTAGTTTTCCACATTTTAAATACGTAAAATTTACAGAGCTCTTTTATTATTATATAACGTATAATGTAGTAAAATATCGTATTAGTTTATATATATATATATTAATTTGCAACTTTGTACTCCAACTTCAATTTGAAACTTCCAAGGTTATAATGTATACGCCAAAATGTATTCATACACATTTTCAAAGTAAGCAATAAGTTCTCTATATGTATGTATAGCGGTAAGTTTTATTAAACAAGGATCAGCGAGATTGTTAGTTTATTTTAGTTTTTAGTCGAGAAAATCGATGTACGTAGTTCGAAAATTAACCAATATCAGAATGTTAGTAAAACCGAAGAAGTGTTCACGAAACGTTTGGGTTTTAAGTACTATATATTTTTGACGATTCCGACAGTTTTAATATAAAAATCGTAGACACGCCATAATTAGAAAACTAATAATTACTATAATAACAACTAAGCGTAATTAAAAAATATAATTAATCCTACAAACGTCTGGGAAATCACAGCGCGAATATGTCGAAAACATACGTACATTTTCTTAGATTTTTTACAGTTTTTAAAAATAGGTACGGGCTATAATTCGCCCTTATAAAAAACGTATATACTACGTGCTACAAAACGACGTAAAACTAAGTTCGACATTTCAATTTCGAGTACAAATAATACAATATACAATGTGGGAACAAGTTCAGAAGTCAAATTCCTAACTTTTAAATATCTGTTTACGAACCAAACGTATATTAACGAATTATTTCGAACAAATACGGAGACATTCGAACGATATACGGTTTACATAAATACGACTTAAGACTTCGTCGTGAAATTCTACCCGAAAACGAAGTAAACGCGTTTTATCATTTTTGCACAACACGACAAAGCGCCGATTCGTACGAGAAATGTTCACCGGATTCAATGGTAGGTAACGTTTACTTAGGCGGACGAACGGTTCTTCTCGCGTGAAATAATTAAACGAATAATATACGTATTATGGCACACCGAGCACGGGAAATAATTCATTTTACTCAAGACATTCCGAACGAGTTAATCGACGGATCCGTGAACGGATAAAATATTCCCGTCGGACGCGTCGGTTTAAATTATTCGTTCGTAACGCGTTGAACGAACCCATTTATTTTCTAGGTCGAATCACGCGTTAGCGAACATGTTTCGTAAAATGTCCAGGCCCTCAACGCTGGTCGAAATATTACGCGAAATTAAAAACGAACAGGCCGTCGGGGAAAAATAAAAAATCGCCACGAAACCCGTTCGTTTTCGGAAAAACGTCAACCTTAACGCCCGGACAGATGGCGTCGTTGTATACGCCGATGATAATACGGTACACAATTGCCGGACGAATGACTACCGAAACGGTTTACAATAAACACCGTAAAAAATACGACGTTATGGAAGATAATTTTATTTGTCCCTTAATCGTCCGACGGGTGAGTATTAAAATACTTCGAAATTTATCGTTTTGGGCGTTATAACAAACGAATTATTGTTTCCGATCGAATCAAAATTTCGATTTAGGTGAATGACGTAGGAACGTTGTACACAATGTATTTAATTACACGACGTATGAACACCCCGTTATTTATTTGGGAATGACGTGACAACAGCGGCGACGACGAAAAAATGGAAAACCAACTCGGTCAATTCACGTACTCGATTATTATTAAACGACCGTTTAAAAATACGCGAGCCGACGAAACGGTCGCTTTAGAAACGTTTCTTTTTTCGAATTTTCTTAAGCAAATTGCGCGAAAAAACCGTAATCGCGTGTCTATCGGCCGTTATGTTCATAACGTGTTTAAGGCGCGACGGTATTTTTGAGGAATCGACAGCTCGCGCTCGTTCGCGTTTTTTTCTTAATCTGACGCGGAGGGCGTTTCGCGTGTTTCCTATTGTTGAACGGCCGTATATCTTCTGGTCGAAATATTCTTATCCGCGAATTCGGCAATAGGCGTTTTTCAATCGCGGACAATCGGCTCTACGATTTCGCCCGGTTTGATGGACGGCGACGACGAATGCCCGAGGAGCGTGACAACGTCCCCCGCTCGAGGTCGTTACAAAGGCACGGCTGTAAGTTCTTTTTTACGTTTTTTCGCGGGCGCGTTTCGATGAAAATAACGTTCGTTTCGCGAATCCTCGCCGTCGCACCGCGCGGCCATTATATTATTTTACCGTCTCGAACCTCTCGATCGAAGTACGCGCGCGCGAGTATTGACAACGTACAATTTTCATGCACGATAACGACACGTGTGTAACGGTCCGTTTCTAACGTGCGCAAATCACACGGTCTTTGGTCGCGAACAACGTCGTGAGACGCGGGGGCGTGTGCACGCGCGCGTTATTCGGCGGATGGTTGTTTTCGGGCGTAGGGGGAAGAAACGTCTCGATATTTCCCCGCGTTCGAAGTAGAAATAATGCGTTTATCGCGCGACGCCCGTGTATTGTCCGAAATTGTCGCGCGCGCGTCTGGGGCGGCGGACAGTTGCGGGGAGATTCGGTCATTCGTGCGGAAAACTGCGTACCGGCCGCGGACTACGGTACGGTACCCCGTTTTATTACGCAGATTCGAAAGCCTCCGTCCTCGATACCAGTGGCGTACTTAGACCAGAATTTCGGGGGGGGGGGGGTATTTTTAAATAAATAAATCGGACCACCCGAACGTAAAACTAGACGCGTCATAAACTTAAATAGATTATTCATTTTTAACGAACGCGTTATAGCATAACGGGTGTTGACGTTTAAAAATATTTTAGTTTTTCGTTATTATTAACTAGAAACATACGTCTCGTAAGAAATTAATTTTTCCTGAACATTTTCGAGAGGGGGGATTTCGTCCCCAAACTGCCCCACAGTTAGTACGGCACGGCCGAAAACGTACGCAGAATACGTCCGTCGTATTCGTAAAACAAAACGATCGGGTTTCGACGTAAATATAGCGTTCGATACGACGTTTTTTCTGGCCAATCACAAGTATGGCCTGATTGATTTCGCGTCCTCGGCGTGTTGCCATCGGTCTACCAACTGAGGTACAGACCGAGGCGTTCGAGTTCGTCGTACCGACGAATATTTTCTTCCGATCGCTCCGACGTTGGACTTCGAATTCCTTTGGAGAGACTTCGGCATATAAAAACCGAGACAAGCGCGCGATTCCTCTCACAATCAGCCGGTCACCTCCCCCCCGCTCATGTCCACGGGTTCGTTGCCGGACAATCGACGCGTAGCGAGGCGCGCCTTTCGCGTAAGTCCCGTCGTCTCCTCGCCGTGGACCTATTCCGACAAGAATGTCGTCATTAAGACGAGAATATCGTCCCCCGTTTGCGCCAACAAATACGTCGTATATTTAAGCGCGTCGTGCGCGAAACACACCGCCCCGGGGGCGCGTGTGAAATACTACCGTACGCGAGTGCCGCCATCGTGGCCACCGAGTGCCGGGCGTATAACAATATCTCTCGTGCACAACAACAATAATAATAATAATAATAATCGGCAGGTTTACAAAAGAATCGTCGCGAGTTAAAGCGAAAAAACACGAACCTTTTATTGCGACACGTCCGTCGCACGATCGATGATATAATAAACCGGCGAAACTATATTATTACCATTATAATATATACGCGCGTCTGACGTCTATAGTCGACGGGGTCGGATACACACGTACGTATACGCGCCCGTTTATATCGCTTTTACCACTTCATTAAATCGCTACTACCCGTGTCCGTGTCGAATAATATTATCGTCTCTCTCTCCGAGCGCCGTCGATCGGCCATTGTTGTTACCCGTCGTTTTTGTTGTGTGCGTCCCCCCCCCTATCCCCCTTCCCGGTGCTCGGTACGCCGAAAAGGCATTTTTCTACCCCCCTCGCTCGCTCCAGCCCATACAGCTATCGTACGTTACGTTCCGCGCGATTTTATTTCGATTTTCGTGGCACGGACAATACGCTCAACGACCGACAACGTGGCGCGGAATTTTCGACGACGCG
This sequence comes from Geopemphigus sp. TES_GeoC_2020, assembly GCA_025469175.1. Classification (NCBI taxonomy): domain Eukaryota; kingdom Metazoa; phylum Arthropoda; class Insecta; order Hemiptera; family Aphididae; genus Geopemphigus; species Geopemphigus sp. TES_GeoC_2020. The sequence goes on from JAIPRN010001102.1 coordinate 7,848, forward strand.
CCGGCGCATACACACACAGAATTGAACGTACCGGAAAATTATCGTGAAATCATACACACACCGGCACGTCAACAGCGCTAGGCGGAGATAATGGCCGCGCTTTTGTCGAACTTAATTGTTCGCGCACCTACCCGCTACTGCGAAAATACACATTGTCCGTCGTATAAATTATTTTTATTATCGTACCCCCCACCCACCCACCCAACCGGGTATTATCATCGCGTATTCGTCGCGTCGCCGTTTTTATTTCGCGACGTACTCGCGGTGGCCCGGCCACGACGGCGACGGCTATCGTGATTGGTTACCGGCCCTTAACGTAGAACCCGGTAATCGGTATGCGCCAGTGCGTCTGCCGAACCCGGTGGACCGTGTGATTTTCGCGTATACGACCGCGGCCGAGCGAACGTACGCTCTCGAAAGGTGCGTCGTTAAAAAACGCTTAAAACCACCCGCCGGCCGGAGGGTTCGTGTTCGCTGATCGTGCGGCGAACAATAATACGAAAAACGATTCTGTAATGAAACTCGCTTACCCACGAATATTGTATATATATATATATATATATATATATATATATATACTCGAATAAATTGCGTCGTATGACGAACGAAATCGCGTTATTGCGACGTTCGACCCGTTGCACGCCCGCGTACATAGGTATACACGATCGGTAGTCGGCAGAAGAAACGCACGTTTTCTAAACACCGAAGAATATTATAATGATAACGTTCGTCGTGACCGATTACCGATTTCATGTATGTCGCGCTTAATCGTTTAGAACGTTATTCGGTTAAAGAGACAATAAATATCGATGAGCAATTTTGTCTTCCGGCATTTTGTAAAACGATTAAACGTCGGATTAGCGGTTTTGCGTACGAGCTTTCGACAAAAATGAAACGATGTTTTCCAATTGACCGAAGGTAATTAAATATATGCCCTACTTAGGTGTTTCGACGAGTCCGAAACGTTTTCGATATAACGAAAGCGTATTATTATCGTACGTCGGCGGGGCTGGCTCCGTTATGATATTATTGTGCGGTCGGAATAATAAATAAATTACGCGCCCGTTCTTCACGACGGACCGAACTATTTATGTACACGCGGGCGCGTTGCATTGGGCAAATCGAAACGGTCGTAATAATCGTTTTTATACCCACGCCGACGAAAAATAAAGGAAGAAAAAACAACGCGAATTTAATTCGTACACGCTACGCGCCTCGTTACGGCGGATTTTAGTTAAATTTAGACGCTTAAACGTCGCGTGATGATTGTAAACATACATTATATATATATATATATATATATATAGGAACGTACGTAATACGTTTAAGTACTTATAACGCGCGTAAAACGCGTAATATATTGCGTACCCATCGTCACGATAATCGGTTCGGCACGAGTTGTGTTGTAAACTGTATTACGCGCGTATGGTAAACGGGAATTAGAAAGGGATCGTCGAAAAATTAATTGAAACCCACACGCGCGAAGCTCGTACAACAGGCGTATATGAAGTCGTGGAACGTAAACACCATTACGGCGGACGGCTGAAAGATCCGTCGGTACCGTACGAATACTACATAACGATGTGTCGAGACGGACCTGTTTATCTAAATAGGCGCTTATTAAAGTACGCTCGTCGTTCGTTTATTTTGTGTAGTTTCTAAAGGCGTTTTTACGTTACGGATAAGACGAAACGGTACGAACGACGGACGCGCGCGTGGTAAACCGTTTTATTCGGACAATAAAACGATTTAGTAGGGCTTAACCGCCGGGGGACCGTTGTAGACAGACACGTTGCCAACAATGGGCCACACGCGACATTGTCCGTCGTAGTTGTCCCGGGTATATATATATAACGCGTATCGTTGACGGAGGGAAAAAGTTTAGCTTTAGGAAATTTTTCGGTAACGAATAATCGACACGTAAACGTGTGTTATTTGCCGTATAAAAAAATATCGCGGTATTCTGTTCGGTAATAGTTGCCCGCGAAATATCGTATTTTACCAATCGTACGTGCGGGTGTGTGAATTCGGTGTGTCGATCAGGATTCGACGCAAATTTCTTCGTTTTTCGCTGGTCTCGTTGCGCGACGAACGCGTAAATCAAATACGTAAAACGCTACGGAGCGCCCTCTGTAGTCTACAGGATACCGTCCGAAGGCATTTTCTATACGATTACGATAACGTTTAAATAGGATTTATACAGGGAAAGATAAAACGCGACGAAAACGATACGACGACGACATGTGCGCGCCCCGAGTAGCAGCCGTTTGACAATAAAACGATTAAACGGACCTAACCGCCCGGGGGATTGGTTCGGGCTGGTATTATATATATATGTATGTATACGACTCGACGAACAATGGGTCGTTGCATCACGTCACACCACCACGGTCAAACATATCGTCGAGGGACGAACGGGCCTAAACGTCGATTGCCGTAAGTACCGTATACGCTCGGATTTCGCGACCATTTGTGTTACGACGGTGTAACGAGCGTGTTATAATTGTACGGTGTTACGCGCGTGAAAAAAGGGGTGTCGACGACCCGCCTATCGTAAACCCCCGACGACTATCGAATTATTAATCGATTATTAAAAATCGCTCGTACTGTTACGGGGAGAACCGCCTTTTGATAATAGCCTCTTCGTACGCTATTTCCCCGCCACTTTCGTTCTAGTTTCACATATTATTACGGTCGTAATTAACGATAGAGCGGTTACACCTATTTATAGGCCGATCAACGACACGATTATTACGTTCAAACGAGGGGACGACGTCGCGTTTTGAACCGGTCGCTTTATTTCGATCCGACCGTCGGTTCGTTCCGAACGATTTTCTCGCGCCTTATTTTCTGCCACGCCTTTGAACCGATTTTGCCGATGAGTATACTCTTCCCTCTCTCGTTGAAAGACGTGCCGCACGCGCGCCGTTCGAACGAAAATCGATCGCCGACAATGGCCCGGGAGGCTTCGAGTACGTTTCGTCAGACTTCGATTAGTTATCGGTTGTGCGCCCCGGAGTGTCGTAATTAGCGGTCGGGTTGGTGTTATCGGTAGACGCGCGAGGAACGCAGAAAGTCCCACTGAAAGATGTCGAAATTCGACGCGTGTTAGTCGATTGTTTTTGTCGGTACCGTAGGATCACGGATTGACGGTTTTCGATATTGAATTCAAACAGAACGGGACTTTCTCGACGAAAATGAACGAATTTTTCGATAACGAACGTCGTTCTACACGATACGTTCAAGTATCACGAAAATTGCCTAGTCACGGTGTTTAATGATAATCGGTATTTCGCCCATTGTCAAAATATACCGGAAATTATATAAAACGTCATTTCTATGGAATGTTTCTATTCGGTATTTCGCTGGCAACATTTATATTTCTAAATATATATATATATAAATTCTATCCGGTTATCGGCAGCGACCGTTATTCGCGTCTTTTTGTTTCGTTTTTTAAACTATCGGCAAACCGAAATTTAAAATTGTACCTTTGTCGTTTGGTACGTCATCAGTCTCGTTAAATACACAAAGGGCGAATTTACTAGGGAAGATCACTCCCGGCCCCTCCTTTTCGAAATTTCAGCAACGTTGTTTCCAAAATACGTACGCCTACAAGGTAAACGAAAATTTTAAATCGACAATTGCCCGTTGTAAAAATTTCGAAACGAATTTTTCGTATTTATTTATGTTCGAAGTTACCGAATGGTAATATATAGACTTTATTCCGAATTTTCTCAATATAGTAAAGATGGCAAATTAAAATTATTAACGTACATAACCTATTTTATAAGGAATTTCTTAAATCGTGTGTTTGTTTTTTATTAATAACGCGCAAGTTAGAAGGGGGGACTTTACCAATTTTTAATTTTCAAATCCCGGGTCGGATATAAGTACTGACTTTTTTACGTAATGTCTCAGACACTTCCCCCACCCGCTTATCCGAAACGAATTTCTAAATAATATCACCGTCGTATGTACATCTATATAGATACTGCGTAATCTATAGATCACAGTGGCCTTTTATTTACGAATACGACTTTCGGGACAAAAACTCGACATTTACGGATACGAAACGGGCGTCGCCGAATAACGTATTTCACTCGTACTACGCGTATCGATTGCGACGAAATAGTCAGGACTTACAACGCGCCCGATTCCCGGTGGCCGTTACGTACGTTACGCGATTTATCGAAAACTAAATTCAATAAGTACTCGGCGCGGTTCAGTCGCCGCGCGTCATTCCTCTAGAATAATATTTATACGCGCGTCGACGGACGGGGACTGTTTGCTTTCGAGACGAACACTTTCCTCGCCGCCGCGTAACAACTAACGTCATAAATATTATTCGTCCGAAACGGTTTTCCCGCGCAACAATATTATTGTATCCGCCAATACGGCGGACACGCGCGCGCGTGTACTTTTCCGAGTCCCCGTGTCGTTCGTGTTTTTTTCCGTGTAAACAAAAATGGTCGTAAAACGCGTATTTAATTATAGTACACGATATACGTGACAACGGTCGTTCGTATCCGCCGCCGTTTCGTTCTTACGCGTTTTGTTTGGCGCGCGAAACTATTTTATAAATACAACGCGCGGCGGCCGCGTAATTTTCGTAATAGTAAATACTCGCGAGCGATCATTAAATTTCTCGTCGGTAGCCTACTTTCGTGCGCGACATCCGTATACTCGTGTATATATATATATATATATACAGGCTGTTCGGAAAACGTGCGGGACATTCTCGTCCCGCATGTATACCTAATATGTTGGTGGACGGTACGGTTCTTTCGGATCGCCCTCGAACGCGCGTTTTTTTCGTTTATTTTATTTTTAAATTATTAACATTTTATGTTACGCGCCTAAGGTACTTACTCGGGTATTGTTTCCGAGACGCCGCCGTCGTTTATTTTTAGGCGTAAATGTATCCGTAATAGATACATATATGTATTAGTCTATAATCTATCGATTATATCGAAAAGAGACGCGAGCGCGTTTGTAATAGTCGCCAAACTTAGAAATTATCGAATGGACGAAATGTTCGCGGATGTGCTCACGACTTTTCCGTCGCGTTCGCGTTTACTATTTAGAGACGTGAACGTTTCGAGATAATTCGCGAGATAATCACGCGACGAGTGACCGACGGATTTCGGAATATAATACCCGACGACGTATTTTTTCGCTACTATTTAAGTCGATTAATGTACACCGAGCGTGTATTAACGTCTCGAAAAGTCGCGATACTGACGCAACACGCGAATAATCGTGTTTAAGCCGCTTTGTCGAATATTTAACGACAAACAATTTGGTACGTTTTATTCACGAGCCTGTATATCCACGACGGCCGATTAGCGAATTAAAAAAAATACGAATTAACCGCTCGCGAAAATTCTACATTTATGTTTAAACGCCCTGTACACATACGCGTGTACATACGACGTTTTAATAATAACAATGACGACGTATATATTTACAATAACCGGCGATAATAATTATTAGACACCGGCGACGACCGCAACGGCAGCGGCGAACGACAAGGGGAGGGGATTTTGGCAGAGTTAAAAAGCACGTTTTCTGCGCGAAACCCAAACATTTCCGCTTTTATTTCAATACGCGTCGGTATACCTAATATATATATATATATATGCACGCGTACTATTTATTTGTTACGATTCGGTACGCGTAATATACCGGCGTGTACGTTACTCTCGCGTAAACATCTCGACTATTGTTTATTTGACTCGGTAATTTTTGTTTTTTATGACCGTCGATGTGTGTGTGTGTGTGTGTGTGTGTGTGTACGTATACAATCTATGCTAACGTTATACTAAACCTTGTCGCGCGTCGTCGTTAAACAAATTAGAGGGGAAAAATCTCCGGACTTGTGTATACGCATATGTGTGTATGTGTGTGTTATTACAATAGCGAAGTTTTAAGTGCCAATCTATAAACTAATAAGTTCGGTAGAAAAATCTTCCTTTTTTCCAAATTCGTTTTTTATGAACGGACGGGGTGTGTAATCAACCCGACAAATGTTAAAAACTTTTGTTCTATTCGATACTTTTAAGTTTTTTTTTTTTTGTTTGTTTTAATAATTACAATTACTATAACGACGCGCTACAACTATACGTAATAATATTTTAGATTTTGTTCCATGTTTGAGGCAATTAACGATGAAACAATTTACGTTTTGAATTTGTTTTCGATTAAAAAAAAAAAAAGTAAAAACCGATCGCGTTTGTTCAACGAATGTCATTTCGAAAATTTGAATTTCAAAGGTAAATTAATGTTTATTAGAAAAACGATAAACGGTTGTTTCGAAAATATAATTCCGTAATAATAACGGTAGTTTTCGGATAATATTTTTGAGTTACGGAAATCGGAATTACGCAGATGATAACCGTCGAAAAGACTATTCGAAAATTATTTGTTATGGGGGGGGGAGATACCGTAAATATATATATATATATGTCGTACTATATCGCGGGACACTACAGAAAACGACCGTAACGCGATGTTTGTGTATACGTCTCGTCAATGGAAAAAAAAAATCACGGGAGCTATTAAAAATAACGGCGCGCGATTCGGACTAAGTGAAGCTGTCGTCGGCGTCGTGTAAGTGCGCGATCCGGTAGCGAAAAACACGTGTCGTTTTACGAAATATATATTTAAGCGCGAGCACGCACACGTGTATATATATTAAGTAAATAATTTATAGCGCACACGCGTGTTTATCGCGAGCGCTCGCGGTACGTACACGACCGGCGTCTCGTCATCGTAAGCGTGCGATGGATGGGTGGTCTTCGAGGACCGTAAACTTGTCAAGCGGACGAGTGATAGATACGTCGTCGTCTGCTGCCGATAAACAAAACGCGAACGGTACGAATTATAACGTACTCGTAAACGAGCCACATTTTTGTCGAAATTACGAAATTAGAACGGCGGCTCGCGCGACGCACCGTCGACCGTCGTAGCTCTCGGGGACTTAGTCGCGAGTCCCGAACGGCCCGAGCGTAAAACAGACGCGAATTAAAACGAAAACGTGGTTTTTTTAAGTCAATGGCGAGTTACGTACGTGACCGTATCCGCCAACGGACGATACGCTAGCCCGTTAACAACGGTAGTTACGATTACGGTAACTTTTAACCGAACTTGGTCGCGCGATATTATTCCCGGCGGCGTCCGTCCGAACGGTTTAGCGTAAAGTTATTTTCGGTCGCGCAAATACGTTCGAGGTTCCGGTACCTATTCCCGAAAAATAGAACGGCGTACGTTTTCTCATCTCGTGGTCCGCGTCCGAATGTTACAACGCGACCTTCCAGCGCTCGTGTAGAAAACGACGCGTTTTCGGTGCTGGTGTATAAGTATTTCGTAGCGCGGTTGCGCTGTACGTTCATTTTACGTAATACGAGCGCCGACTTGTTCTCAAAAGTATTCGTCCGATTTCGGAAATTAGCCGGCCGCACGCTCGGACGCGGGAAATTAGTCACGGTACGCCGCGGTTAGGTGTCTCCCACGACGATAAGACGTTCGGTTAGGTTAGGTTAGGTGTATAGCGCACGATTTTCAAAGGAAAAACTGGAGGAAGAAAAAGAATTTTCGCGTGAACGTTTCTAAACGCGGATTAGTCATACCGTTTAGTTGATATCGATGATCGTTTCTAACGATCGGTAAGTCTTATAAACGTTAAACGGTTAACAGCCGACGGCGTCAGCGTACGAAACTGTTAGCGAGTCGAAAAATGTAATTGTATTCGATAAAATAACAATTACGATGGAATAATAGCGCGCGTATTCGCGCAAATTTTATACGAAATAATTGTTTACGTAGAAGATGTTTATAAAATTGACAAAAATGACAATGTGACGCGTACATTTTTACAGATTTATCAAAAAAAAGTAGACAATTATATAATAATAATAATAATATTAATATTAATAACAATGAATCAACAATAAAATGTAATAGCAATATACAAATAATATGATACGAGGAAATAATATAGCAGGAAGGAAACAAAAATACCAAACGATATAATATACGAAAACAAATTAAGGGTACAACGACGAAAACAATATGAAAAAAACGAATTAACTTTTAAGTTTGGCGTTTAACTGACTAATAAACTCTGATTCTATACCCGACACCAAAATCGATATGTTGCTATATTCTGCGTCATTTTTACGCGCCTTATCGAACCTTTAAACATAATAATAATATAAATACACGTTTAATACTTAGCGTACTCGGTCGTGAGACGACGGATCTTACCCCATAAACACTACGAGTTTCGCCAACAATCTCGCTTTGACGAGGTCGGCCAACAGTTTCCCGGTAAACCTTCTGGTCCTCGGGCACGTTTCGTTTATAGCCGTCACGATCATATGGTCGATAAAATTCAATTGGTCGGTTTTCATTAAAGCGATAGTGGCGGGCGACAGCAAGTGTTTTACCTCCTGAAAAAGCGAAAACGACGCGCGTATTTTTCGCGCAATTTTTAGGTACCGAAGAAAGCTAGACGGGTACAATTGGACGACGTCTTCGGGCGAACCGGATTTTATTTTTAAAAAGGATTCCAACTTTATTCTGGCGCTTATCGTCGAAATTCGTTTTTGATACTTCGGTTAAAATTACGTTCACTTTTGCATACGCGAACATTCGTTTCGATATACCAAAATAAAGAAAAATAATTGCACGCGACGTAAATCGCGTCGATTCCAACAAAACCGTTTTCGGAATATTATTATCATATCGACCGACCGATTTCTACGATCGACAAAAAGTGACCAAAATTAAAAACGATAAACGTTATTGTTCGCGCGATCGACGTGATAATTAATATTAGAAATTGAAATCGTTCTAATATCATATACGAAAATATTTCTCGAATCGAATAAAACGTATTCCTTTTTCCGTGTAATTTGTTCGAACAAAAATATAGTAACAGAACTCATATACGGTAATATTATTGTTAAGTAACCAAATTTTGAAAATGTGTAGAAACGACGAGTAAACGCGATGTAAATGAATAGCGCAAGTGTATTAAATATAGGCACGACGATTTAAATTTAAAAACCAAACGAAAATATCGATTACTCGGAACGAATAAAATTTAATTCTGATAAAAGGTTCGGTTGTTTTTTGGATATTGTATTTTCTCGGGTTTTTGTCCCGGAAGAACGAATATCGAATAGTGTACAATAAACGTAATTTTAAAATACGCCGAAAATTGACGTCAGCGAAAATTTGAAAAAAGAGTTTGACGAAGTTCCGATTATCATTTTTTCCTGAAATTTAGTTCGCTCGAAAAGGCGAATTTTTTTAAAATTTTTCAAGTCTTAATACACTCAACGTTCGCGTTCGAATAACGAATACAGGGTGTGTAACACAATATATATATTTATTGTATAACTTACGGTTGAACCTTCTCCATTTACAAACTTGACGAGTAAATCGTGACAATCGTCCAATGTGCATTCCGCTATTAAACAATTCTCGTAAACTTTTTGCACTTTACGAGATTTGTTCGGTTTTATCAAATTTTCGTTAATGTAACGGAAATTTTCCTTTACCGTTTTGTCCGGATCTACACACACACACATACATACATAGACATTTTTTACGGGTGTTTCGAAATATATTCAAATTCTATAAATTCGAAATATTTTTGCGTTTTTCGATCGAATTAAACGCAAATAAATTTGAGTGCCGCCGTAAAAATAAAAAATAGAAAAAAAACCGGACGTTCTAAAATTGTTCTTAAATAAATAAAACGGGCGTTATTGGACGACGATCGTATTAGATTTTTCGTTAAAACGTATATACGTGTTATTTTAAAAAAGGTTCATAGCGCAGTTTGTTTTCGTTCGAAATGTTAATTTCGTCGCACAATCGTCGTTTTTTATTATTACGGGGGGAAAAATATCGAATTTTGTTGAAACCTGATCGAAAATGAAAACACGCGAGGTATAATTGTCGACCGCGTCAGACGGAGCGTTTTGAAAAACGGACACTCGACGAAATTTATCGAACGAAGAAAACGTATTAATTTTTTCGGTCCGATTCAATCGTCTCGCGAAAAACGCGTGGATTTCAAACGTAAACGTCGATTTGGACGTACTCGGAAAATGGGAAGAAACCGTCCGTTTCGAACGAATTACGAGCCGACCAACCGGTGTTACTCTACCTTCGTGTATCCAATATTTGGCGTGCATTATTTTCACTTGGTGTATTAACGTCCTTAGGACGGCGCACATTTCTTCGTCCCTGGTCGGTTCGTTTTCCAGCGTCAGCAAGTGTCCCACGATCCTCGTCAAGCTGTAGGTCTGCACGAGCGCGAACACGGAACGTCGATCAAAATAAACATATATATTATAGACGCCGCGTACACGGACGGCCGTTTCGCGCACGTACTTTCGACAGGCGGCCGCCGGCCACTTTCAGCACGGTGGCCAGACAGTGGACTTGCGCGCTGCCGTCCTCCTTCGTCAGGTCCGTGACGAACTTCCACAACGTGGAGTCGGGCAACACCCTTTGGTTACACAGCTCGGCGACGAATCTGCGAAAACACGGACGAGAGGATGGCTGCCGCCGGTTCGGAATACCGTCGTCGGGTACATTCAGCGAACGAGAAACAAACGATCGGCCCAACGTTCGAGCTTACTCCGGACGTTTACGGTTGGGTAACGAGCGTATTATTTACGCGGAAACTTACGCGGAATTGGCTACCAATCGAGCGTAGCGGTTCGGGTCATGTGCCGGAGTCGTGTGGTCCGCGCACCGTTTGTACGAATAGAACACGTCGTGGCATTTGGGCAACACGAACTGCGACAACGTTTCGTCCCGTCGCCGCGACTGTGCGTCGTACGACTCACCGCCGATAATGGTCGCGCACAGTTTGGCGTATTCGACGTTCAAATCCGGCCGACTCAAAACCTACGCACACGCGATCTCAACGCCATTTCGTTTTCCCCGGCGGTCGTATAATCCCGAGAAATACGCCGGCGGTATCGTAAAAAAACGAAAAAAACTAGCGCGCGTTCGGTTCAAAATACGCGTTTCCCGACGCCACGAACGGCTTTTCCCCGACCGTTTTGAACCGAACCGACGCGTCTCTCGTCAATAATTATTACAATTATTATTATTAGTTCCGCGGGAGCGTTCAAGCGCTCGGTATTTCGGCCAAACACGAACCAATTTCGGGCTAGACGAATGCTACACAACCCGGCCCACGGAGTTTGTATAAACCGTACAAACTCCGTCGGCCGGAGTGTAGTAAACCACACTCACCCGTTGGTGTATGAATTCCGCCATTTCGTCCAATCGCGCCTTAGATTTGATCATCATCGCCACTATTTCACTCGCTATCGTGTTCACGTTGTTGGCGTTCAATTTGTTTACTATAGATTGTAACTCGTTCGTCCGTTCCTGTAAATTAATTAAACGCGCACGGTCGGCGATACGTGTTGATCCTCTTTTGGACAAATAAACACCGGGGGGTCGTTTTTTTTTTTATCAAAAAACGAACGATTAAATAGAAAAATCGTAAAAACGAAATAGTCTCAAAATCTACGACGGACACTTTAGTCGATCCGATTCTAGTCCTGTGGATATCTAATGTCGTTGTACCTTTTCTATAGACAACACCGGCCGCGGTTTATTATTATTTCAAACGTGTTTTCACCGACCACTTAAGCGTGCCTCAATATTTTGATTTCGAAAAAAAAGGTATTCTTCGTTCTCCGAAATAGACGTACGTTTAAAGGATTTGAATCGGCCGAAGTACATTTTGATTGGAAAAATCGGAACAGCGTAAGCACCGGCGCCGATCACAGGTGTCCCGGGGTAAGGTTAGGTTAGCGGAAAACATTACACGCGTCAATAGCGATAATTGAAATGTTTCGAAAAATTTGACGACGTTGTTATAAAAAACGTTTACGACCCCCTTAGGCACTTACTATCTCGCAGGTTTTGGTCGTCGTGTCCCGTATCGGTACTTCTTGAACTTCGTTCGCCGCCATAACGGCGATTGGCAAACGTTCATCATTCTAGATAAGAATGTGCGTAGACGTTACAATAAAACAAAAACGAAATTATTACGCTTAAATTCAAATATTTTATAACACCCACGAATAATAAATATTAGAAGGGAAATGGTTTCCTCCGTCTAGCCCCATTCAATAGTCGACGCAAAAAACAAAATACGTATTTTCGCCAGTATAATTAATTTCGTAAGGATATTTTTAAAAAACTATTATCCTACTCTCACGGATAAATATAAAAATTAGTAATATTAACATTTTTCCGTATAGCGCGAATGCTCCGAATTTTAGGGAATTCGACCCTACTCCGTCTGTCAGAAAATCGTGTGCAGTTTGTTCGTACAGTAGTTGACAGGTTTTTCGAAAAACTATCGAAAAACGTCGCGAACAAAATTCGTTAAAGCAAATACGATCGTTATTTTTGAAATTGTCGGGTAAATCACGAACGGGCCAAGGGACGGCCCTATTGAACTGACTATATTTCGAGTTAAGACGATGGAAAATTGTTTGTACAAACGTACGCGTAAAGTATTTTCGAATTAGGCGCGTAGACGATAAAACAAAAAAGTTACGATACGTCTAAAAATATTTGGCACATCCTTTTTTTCATCCAATATCTGTATTCGTATATCGCGGTCCTTGTTCGCCTTCCTAACGACTAGAGAAAAACGTTTTCCTTTCTACAAAAGCGGGCGTCGTTTTATAAAAAGTACTCGTCAAAAAAAAAAAAAAAAATACAAAATTTATGTCGTTTTCGCGTCTTAAAAACGAACAATTTTTTTTTCAGTATTTTTAATACGTTAAACGTATATCAAAGAGCGACGTGCTCGGATTTATCCAATAGTGGCGGGACAATGCCGTAGCGGGACGGAAATTTCGGATACGAGTTGCGAAAAATATAACGAATTATAATAATTAATCGGAGTTAAATTACGACGCTTATACTACTCCGGTTGAAAACAATCGCCGGGAGTTATACGGAGTTGGTGGCAGACGTGCGGAGATATGCATTATTAGTGACGATTTGTGGCGTTCGTAGGTTTAATAATTGCCGAAGGCGAATCCGATCTAGTCATTCGTTGTATAAATATATATATACATTACGAAAACCGGCCGGAACAAAATTTGCTTCGAATCTCGGCCGATTTTATACGTATAAATATATATATACGAACACTCTGTTAATAGTACCGTCACTATACAGCGTGGTTCACCTAGGTCGGGGGAGGGTGACTCGTACGAGACGCCCGGGGATTGTGATTGATACCTGTACCGGCGTCGTATGGTTGGCCATATTGCTTGTTACGTACAAGCCCGACGCCGACGCGACGTTGAACGACATTGACGAGGTGGAATCGACGAAAATCGAAAAATACGCCGACAGTGTCTGTGTGTGGTATATATACGACAAACGCGCGCGCGCGTGCGTCGAAACTATCGTTTTATTCCGAATAGAAAACCGAAAATACGCGAGCGTTCCAGATGTGTATAAGCACATAGACGCGTTTATCGAACGACGGGTCGAACCATAGAAACGATAACCAAGTGGACAACTACGAGCCTAAAAAAGTCTACCGTTCAACGTGATACTTTCATCGCGCGAACATGTTGGCTCGTAATAAATACGTACGCGTGGTTACCATGGTATATACTTTATTGATAATCTGTTAAAAACCAAAGAGAACAAAAATGAATTGGTCTATGGCCACTTTCACACGAGACGGTTTCGTCCGTACGATTTTTCGCCGTACCGACTTCGTTTTCACACACAACGTGTTTTTGCCGCGAATCGTCTACGTTTGGCGATATTTTTTGATATTTTTTTAATTTTAACTCGGTTGGCTTTCAATATGCTTCGAAAGCGCACTATATTGTCGTGTTCAAAAGTATACAAGAGAAATAAGTAATTCTGTGTCAATATCATCAGCCATATTGACGTACAAAACCACTTAACATCGTATAATTGTTAATAAAATATAATATTAAAACGCTTTACAAGCGACCACAAAAACGGACGGGCAGACGAATATAAATCGTCTTTTGTGAATGCGTTCGCGTAATCACGTACGCCACTGATAAGACGACGACGGCACGGTCGCCGTATATTTCAGTCGTTGAGACAGCTGTTTTAAATCGTCCGTACGGAAAAAACCCGTCACCGTCCAGCGTGAAAGCTTTAGTTAATTTTATCGGTTTACTATTAACGGCTAAAACCGTACGGAGAAAATCGTGACGTGTGAAAGAGCTCTATTACATTTAGCATATTTCCGTCGTTCGATATCGGGCGACTATTTTCCACTTTTTTGTCCGCGAAATTGTCGACAAATATTTTGCACCCCGCGTCGGTATTGTTATACGGTTTCAATACGCCGCCGAATCGGGCGTTACGTCCGTAATACGACGACGCGGAACGTATTTACGTTTTGACGGAAACAAACGAATTCCGTCCTAATAACCGAACAGTGGTCGTCGCGAGTTCGTCGAAACCTCGACGGCGGTTGGTTGTGGACGGGTAGAGAGAGGAAGCTTTGGCGGACAAAGCGGCGTCTCGAGTATAATACGATCGGAACTCGTAGACGCGCTGACGCACACGGTTCGGACAAATCAATCGTGTCGGCGTGAAAAAGATTACGCGGATAATCTTTTCCTATCGTAAAACTACGATCGTAAACGAAATTCGTCAAGCCATTTTGCTAGCCATCTTGTGGTGTCGTATACGGGCGCGTCAGCGTTCACGATTCTACTACGTCCGTAGTATTAACGCGCGAACAATGTACGCGTATATTATATTTGAAAATGTACGGAATGTGTAGCGTGAGCCTAGCCTAGTGATGAGACACACGCGCCGTCCGCGGAGTTATTACGTACGCGCGGAAACCACGGCGACGTGTTTATTTCGTATACGGCCACGAGTAGCGAACAAGAATAAAACGAATCCGATCCACGCGTCCGGGTGTTCGTTCGTCAGTGGGTCGATACAATAAAGACGGTTTGAAATTATTTGTTACCCTCTCGTTCGCGCGCGCGCGCGCGTGCGTGTAGAGGGTGAGAGATTGATGATTGCGCGAGACGGCTGGAAAGTCCGGGAGGCCGGTTGACTTTTTTAAGACGGTAATAAAAACCAACCGTCTCGTACGACCACCGGACAATCGTTCGGTGTCCGCCGCGACCGTAACTATTCGAAGGGTGACCTTCCACTCCGTTACAATGTTTAACGGGCGCTTTACACGGAGATTTATATTTCGTATAAAACGATCGCGCGAAAACGCCCTTCACACGACGCGAACGCATCGACGTCACGCGGAAACACCTAAGCTTTACCGCCGGTTACGTTCGTCGCTCGATATTATACGTTTTTCATTTTGTTTTAGACTTCTACCGGTATCGTCGCGAGTTACTTTTCGTTCCGTCACAACGATACGAGTCACGCGGCGGAATACCTATATAATCGTACGGGCGCGGTCCTAGAAATCCGAATGACGAAAGGTGGGCCAACGTCGTTTTACGAATCGGTAATTCGTTGACGGTCGTCTGTCGGCTACAGATCCCGAGGTGCGTTGTACGCGGCGTGAAATTATTTCAAAACGTACTCGCTATATTTTCGATAGCGTTTGAATCTACGCGCGCAAATTTTTTTTTTTTTTTTTGGGTTGGGGGACTAAAATCTTCCTTGATTCGAGTCTGTGTAAGCGTATATAGAGAGCGGTGCGCGAATACAACGATACGTACGTCTATACTTAACGCGCGTATATTAGGTCTTCGCCGTAGATGTACGGTGACCTGTAACGCGTTACGCGCGCGTGTTGGATATTACGTGTTTATCCAAATTCGTATATATATATATATATACTTACACCTACACATAAGTACAGGCAGGCGTACACGCGCGTGTATTCCTTCGAGTATAATAAGTCGTTTACGGTGTCGAACGGTAAAATGGGATAATCACCCACGCGTCCCCTGCCCGTATAACGATCAACTTAATGCGTGGGTATATAATAAGGCGAGTCCCGTAAGTCCGTAAGTAACACTCTACGCGCAACGGTGCGCAGGAAAATTTGTGTTACGTACGATCCTTCCCTTTCCGCCGCCACCACTGTCGTTGTGTCGCGTAGAGACGCGTGGCGACCACGTGAAGTACGCGACCGTTCTCGCGCCGTACGGATAAACTGTGTTCGTCGCGGAGACGTACGAAACGAACGAAACATCTAACGAATTTTCTTTCATTAGCTTTCAGGCGCTCCGCTGTACAAAATAAAAATAGTCGATTATTACGCAGGCCGTACGCGTACATTTTGAAAAGTTACGGGAATCAACAACGGCTCGCTCGACTTCCGCCGCTACGTTATCGTATCAGATTCGCGGCAATAATAATCGGCGCGTTATTTTTCGACCCTTGGACGTTGCCGGTCGAGCTTTTTACCATTACTGTCTCGTAATAAAGCGCTTTTCGTAACCGGGTACGAAATTACGCGTAAAGACGTTCCTCCGCAACGTTCGCACGATCGTTTCAACCACCACCCGCGGCGACTTCTTCGATCACGCGGTTCTTTCGAACCGTTTTCGATTCCACCGAATCGCCTTATCGTCCCCGTACGTTTTTTTTCCCGGCACGATTTACTCGTTTTCTCTCCTTTCCAAATCGTCGTTCGACGTTAATAATCGTTTTACTATTCACTTTCGTCCGATGTTTCGAATTATCGAGCCGTTACCGTTTTCAGACCTAAACCTAACGAAACGGCATTAAGTAACGACCGGGTTCCCGATTTAGCTGATAATTCGCGTTCGCGTAATATTTTACGTACGCTCGATCGACATCCCGGGGCTGGTTTTCACGTTAGCGAAATTGTATTTCGAATTTTCGCCGAACGAAAAATCGAACCGTTTAAACATTTTCGAGAATCTATTCGGAGCCTATTATAAATAATACGCGATGTTTAGTCCGTAAACAATATACGTGTGTATATATATATATATAGGTTAATCCGGCGTTGGTATTATACGTATATTATAATATCGCGTTATAACAATAAGGGGCGTCAGAGTAGGCGGCGGCGGGTACAAACACGACATCATCATCGTGTACACACACACACACGCGCGCGCAATAAAGCGGTAACAATAACGTGTACAATAGGATGCGCGTCCCTTTGTAGGCGTGCGTCGCGGCGCGCGCGGGGATAAATTGATAGGGTTTTGTTCCCGGATAGGGGGTTGGGTAGAGGGGGAGTTAATTCCGGCGCTTTAGCCCGGGCCTCGGCGCGGAATGAGTTTCCGGTTAGTTTATTTGCCTAAACCCATTACGCTCGTAATCCGTAACGGCGGCTCGAATTGCTTTGCACTTAGCGTTTTCGTCGGCACCCCATCCCGCCACCGCCACCGAGCGATAATATCGTTCGCTCCCGCGCGTTCTCTTCTTCTCGGTCTTCCGCTCTCGCCTCGTCTCCTCGTCCCGTCGGCCGGTCGGTCGGTTGCTGTCGGTACCGACGCGCGCCGTACCCATGGTTACGCGCGTCCGGGCGGCCGGCTCCTCGACGACGCGCCCCACCCCCTTTTTTTCCCCTCTATTCCTTTCGTCCCTTCGCCACCATCATCCCATCCCGCCACCGTAACCACCCGCCCGTCAATTCCGACGTGCGTACATACGCTCGTATTTAGCTTCGCTCTCCCCCCCCGGTGATACTCATCGTACTTAACTCTTTTCTCTCACCTCTCCTCCCTCATACACACACACAACCCACCACGATCACGGTCGAAGTTTGTTTTTTTTTAATTATACACGCGACCGGCGTAAGTATATTATGATTATCCCGAGTTATTGTTACGGGTTCTGCGGGTTAAGCTTAAATTTAATATTATATCATATACTTATATACGTAAATAGAGTCGCGCAATAAACGTCGACTGTATACCTTAAGGACTGGATTTGGATAAAAACTAAAAAACATATATACCGTAATCGCCTACGAAATGATAGTTAAAGCGTCGCGACCGCGATTTTCGTATTACGCGTACGTCACTTAATCGCTTAATTTCTTAAACCGAACGCGTTAATTTACGTCTAAAACTTTACGGGAAGGTATTATATGTGATATTTTGTTCAAAGGGCAACGGACGTTTTCTACGTGTACGCTTTTTGGTTTAGGCGATTTTTGGAAAAGTTCCCCGAAATGAGAGACTCGTATGGGGAAAATTAGTCCACGAAAATATTCGTATTTAATTTTAAATCGCTACACTATTGAATTGTTTACCCCGACGGGTCTTCCAGTGGTTGTTTTCAAAGTTGCGTAACGAATGGTAATTTTTTCGTTAACGATTTTTCGCGATAAAACCTTTATTTTTGCTATCGTTAATTGGAAAACTAACGAAGTTAATAATAACAAAAACACGTACTTTTAACCCGACTCGCGTATTTTTTATATTAATTTCGTTCGACGAGTTAAAAGAATCGATTAACTCGCTTAGTCTCGAATTTACTTCCGTCGTATATATTTCATTCGTTTAAATACCTATTTGTATATACGTGTAAAGCGTCTAAAATTTCCGGAATTCACGTTGAGCGTAACGTAATGTCGAACGTTCGATTGCGTTTATTTAATAAACGATATTGATAATAATAGCTTTCGTTAATTAACCTAACCTCGCGCCTAAACCGCATGGGGCTATCTCTAAATATGTACAAATATATCGTTTTGATAATCGGCACGTCGTAATTACGTTTATATAATAAATATAAATATATCGCCTCACCAATACGCAAAAACACGAACCGTTTGTGCACACGTAAACGTTGCGCAAGGGTTTTCGACAAAAACACGCGCAGTTTGTTTAATCGGAATAAGAGATTCTATTTTTAGGATTCGGATACGATTCGTAACGTCGTATTAATAATAATTAGATAGAGGTTTTGACAAAAGCCCACTTAATTCGCCTGGCCTCGCCATTTACGCGTTTGCGTTATCAAATATTGAAACAGTACTATATTGTTTGACGTATAGATATATATATTTATCTATCGTCCGTAATACTTAACCTTAACGAAATACTTCGGTGAAAAATCGAAAGTTGAAAAAGTTAAAAAAACGCGACTTACGAAATTAGATTACGATTAATTCTCGAACTCGTTAACACGCCCAGCCTTAGTATATACAAAATTTAAACGAACCTATTTTTTTTTTTTATTTAAGATTCGTTAGATACATTTAAGCTTAACGTTTAAGAAAAAAATTGAAGGTATAAGAGAAGCGAAAAAAACGTTTATAGAGTTATAAAAAAGAAAAACTCCGGCGCGGAAAACAATCGGATTATTTCACGAATGACGGCGGAAATTGTCGAGGACGCTGTACCTAAATGTATAAGCGTAATATTAGCGGAACTCGATTGTTTATTGTAAGCGTCGAATTTGAAATAGTTTCTAAGAACGCGAATCGGGTTAATTTTTTTTTCGTCAAAAACAAATGCCCTACCATGTAGGGATACGATTGCGGCTTGCGAAAACCGAAATCAGCGCGACTTATAATCACGGCGCGCGCGTAATACGTACGTATATATTAATTATTAAACAGAACGAGTTTCGAAGAAGAATTACGAGAATTTTCCGCCGACGCCGCTGTATTGTATTTTCAAATTAAGTAATCCCCCGAGGCTATTAAAACTTGTATTGTTGTTCGAAAGCTTTCGCATAATGCGCGCGGCGTATACGTACAATAAAGTTTGGAACGTTAAAGAAAAAAAGCGGGACGAAAAATATTAAACATACACTATTAAAACGGGTTTTTAATTAAAAAGAGCAAATTAAAACTTATGGAGTAAATATTGGCGCGGAGCGCGTACAATTTATAAAACGCAACGACGGGAGAGTCATAATAAAAACAAAAACTATCGTTTAACGGTTCCGGGCCTACGCCGGAAAACAAATTGTTTACGCGGGTCCGGGGGGTTCGTCCGTTTCGTATTATCGTGGTCAGATCCGTAGAATTAGAGTAATAGAATTTTGTACGCCACGCTACATTTGGTATCCGATATTCGATTACTATTGTCATTGGCGTTTGTAAATAACTACGCGATTTTCGCTAGGACATTCGGTGGACGTTTTTTTTTCGTATTAATATACTAGAACGAACGTCGAAAAATGTTAAAATTAACTAAGCGTTTTTCGGTACGGTGGCGTTACACAAACGAAAAACGTCCGATAATCGATTTCCACAATAACCTAGAAAAGAGTCCGAGTTTTTTTTTACCGCAATCTAACCTCCACGCGCGCTTTAAACGGTCGAATTTCGGTTTAGGTTTTAGTTCCCGAAATTCCCGGGTCGATTTTTTCGAAAATTTTTGAAACGTCTTGTTCGTTTACGTACGACTACTTTACACTGGTACAATTAGGTGAAGGGGGTACGGCGTATATTCGGACCCGTTCGCCCCAATAAGATTGCCGCCTAATTCCAGCGAATAACGGAGACCGTGCCGCACGGGTAAAACACCGTCGGAGTGTAGGGACATATGAATACCGACGTCGGAAAAAATTGTAATTCGGAACACCGTCTTCGTCGCGCGCACCGAGGGAATGATATCGACAGTTGTGTGTTACAGTTTTACAGGACCGAAATCGAACCGGCCGAAGGGTTTCACAACGTCGTCGTCAGGGCGAAGAGGAGGTCTCCGAACATGGGGTTTGTTTTTTGATCACCACTTTAGGCCGTCTTAGGAAATAATAACTCGGTTTTTTTTTTTATTCGTCGACCGTGGCGATATTGCACGAGTTACTTACTGTTTGCCTAGAAACTATCGATTCGTCGAAGTTATTCCGTCGTAACCGAGCGTATAAAACGCATCGAGCGTTATTTTAAAAAATACATTTATTTTCGATTTTATCCGCACGTTTATATACACGCATCCATACGTACATGTATATATACACGTAAAAATAATCGCGTTATAATTACTTTTTAATATCTCCGTCGTTTAATAATACGCGATGCGATTATACACATAAATTACGAACGCTTGTTTATTTTAGTTTAAGAATTATACAACGCGCGCGCGTGTTTGCGAATTAATTTCCATAAAAATCGCGCTATACGAAATAACGTGAATGCAAATTGGACTTTGCAGGGTCGTTTATAAAAATGAATAATACGCACGTGCACGTACGCACGCGCGCACAACTGCGTACACACACACACACACACAAGTCGTTTTGTTTACCTACGTATTTTTTATCGGTTAATTATAATTTAGACGGCGCGAACGTGTTATTTGTACTGCGACCATTTCGCGTTCGACGAGTTATCGTTGTTGTTTCGAAAACAGTCGTGTAAGTTCGCGCGTCAACGGTGGCGCGTGCATAGGGCATACATAGAGGTACGTACAATATATCTACGGATTTGACGAGCGGAAAAAGGCTCGAAAGAGACGCGACTGTTTTGGACCGATGGATCGCCGACATACCGCGTACGTACGTGAGGAACTGCCCGATTCGCCAAGTGGTCAAGTCGTCGTTCAGTTCGCGCGGTTCGGACAAGCTACTTGCGAGCGAGCGTGTACAGAATGATAGAGCTTGGTTTCGATAATTTCACGCGAAAAAACGTGAAGCGAACGTTAACGTCTATATCGGTGTTGGACGAGAGAGTCGTTAGAATGCAATCAAAATAAAACATACGCGGGAAAAACGGTCATTTTTCCGATTGTAATTTTTACAGATCGGAAATCGATTGAACGACCCACCAAGCTTATCGCGATACGGTGGCTATAGCCCCGGGCGTACAAGGGCCGATTTCGGTTTTACAATATGTTTTACGCGAAACTAAGTCAATAAGTCCGAAGGCGCCGTCCATCAGAATATAAAGAAAATAAGTCGATCTATTGCCGTACTCGAAAAGAGTAAATAGCGTTGAATACGAAAAATCGCAATTTGTTCGACGTTATCAAAAATTAAAACGAAAAAAAATCGTTTTAAACCATTTTCCGGCAAAATATTCTTTACAAGCCCATTTTAGCTACAAAATTCAAATTAGACAAATATCCGATAATTAATACGTTCGAAAAGTTTGAAAATCGATCAGCCGCACGCGTTACATTTACGGGTTACGTAGCGATTTACGGCAAACGTAAATTTGATTATTAATTATAAACGTTTTTCTTTTCGGTATTCGACGATAATCGATTTATAAAAATCGAAAACGAAATATCGTTTTTAAATCTGTAAATACCGACCATCGATCGTCGTCGGGTTGTTTAAACGAATTGTTCGAGAAACGTCACGTCTGAGGTGTGGCACATACACGGGACGGTCAATTTCAAATTTGTCGGTTCCGAATGTGAAAATCGAATGGTTTACACGTATTGATGGGGATTGAAGAAGAACGGCCGTAAAACGCGGCAATCGTTTATTTTACACAAAACTCGAACGCACTAACCGATTTAAAATATGGCCGACTAAACGATTTTCGAAATTCGCCGAAAATATCGCCGAAATATCGCGGACAGTGTATTCAACGGAGGCGGAAATACTCTCAAATTGACGTTTGCGAAAATTACAATTTCGTTACGTTTTCGCGTAAATGTTGGAGTAATAAATCGTACACGTTATATTTTTACTAACGTACGATATGAATAATACCCATCCTCTCTATATATAATTTTAATTCGCTTTTGAACTTTCGTTATTACAATTAAATATCGATATAAAACACGTACACGTATAATACGCAAACGGCCTTTTTTATCAAACTATATTCGTTAAACTAGTCTATATATATATATACACACACAGAGTGATAAAATCACGAACCAGGAAGTATAAGCAATCGTCGTTTTATTTATGTTTCCGATAACTTTTATTCCGTCGTATATATGTTTCCACTTTAATCTCACTCGTTAGGACTACGTCGTTTTTCGACTTTTAAACGACGACGATTTCTCAAACTCCCGGGGACTAGGCGCGGATCACGAATAACATCCACGATCGACGGCGACGTGGATGGCGTCCTGGGTCGCGCGGACATATCGAGAACTGGGAGGAGATGGGTGGGACGCCGTCCCGTCGGAAACGTTCGAGACCGGTGGTTAAGCCTTTCTAGCCCGCGACCAGGGTGGAACGCGATCGTCAACAACTAATAAACTCCGACGAGCCGGCGCAATAGAACGATACCGGTTGCCCGGACTACGTGCCGTCCGAGGCGTTCGTACGACGAAAATGCCGCGAATAAAAGTCGTTCGAAACGGCGGCGGATAACGGGCACGTAAACGAATAAAAAAATCGCCCCGTTTGCATAGCGCGTACACACACACACACACACAGACGCGCGCGCGCACACGCACGTTTAATGATGGTCCGATAATAATCTATCACTTTTGCCTTTTGATTATCGTGTGTGTGTGTGTGTGTTATTCACGTGTACGCGTTGCGCGTTTACGTCGGACGTTGCTAATTATAGAACGAAACATAAGAACAAAGGGAGGAACCGCGCGGGCCCGTATACGGTATACGAAAAACGCGACACGGACGCGCGTAGTATATTTTTTAACGTCGGTGGCTAATCGCGTAAAATGTTCGACGCGGCCGTAATAAACAAAACCATATACATACGCGCGCGTGCGCGCCAGATTAAAGTTATCGTTATAGTTACACGTTTTCTTAGAAGTGTCAGGGGGTCAACGGCAAGCGGCTAGGCCGCTAAACAGGGGAAGAAAGATTATTTTGTATTGTTTTTTTATTTTAATTCGCGCGGATGACGTAAATGGTTGCCCCATGGCAGGATATTGTCCTGTTACCGCGCACCATTCACGTGATAGTTTTTGAGAAGTGGTAGTTCTTAAGGATTATTGTGAATTAGATTCGATGTACGGGGGGCGAGGTAAATCAACGTGGGGATAGCTCGCGTTGCTCGCCTACCCTTAAGGACGATCGTTTTTGTAAGACTTTTTGTAATTTAAATTTTTCAATAAACGACGGCGACTCACTGGTCCGAAGTACTGCCCTTCAGGCATTCCGGGCCAGTGAGGGTATTGCCGATACCGTGGAAAAAAAAGAAGGGGATCAACGGCAAGCGCGTACCTGATACCCACACCGGGTGCGGTTAACGACGGTAATCTACGGGCGGCGCGATTAGGAACAAGAATCACGGGAGCTGGGGCGGAAAACGGCCGAAACGCGACGTCCGTCGACGATTTTCTTCGGACCGTTGGCCGTCGCGCCGAATGGTTTCGCCGCTTAAGTAAGCAAACCGATTCCGTCGTTGCCGGTTCAAAGTCGCTGGAGGTTCTCTCGGACAGTCGGTATCGTCGTGACGATCGTTAGAAAGAAAAACCTATCGTTTCGCTCGCGTTTGTTCGGACGGACAAATATGCCCGTTTTCGTCGATTACCCCGTTACGCGTTTTCCATACACCGGCGTACGGTCGAAATTCGTGCCGCCGACGCGTACTATACACCAAAGTCTATCGATACGGTGGACAAATCGCGTTGCCCGAAATATGTGAGGAGGATTCGGCGTCGGGATCGCGCTCGTCTATTGCCGTCGTATCGTTTTTGTACTCTGTAATGTACGTACGTACGAACACACACACACACACACACGTGTACGGGTCGACGTCGATAACAAATATCGGCGTATCGATTACGGGCAATAATAGCGGCGTACCGAATTTGATTCGAGTTGCGTTGGATCGACTAGAATAATAATACAACGCGATTGTTTCGTGCCGATAACAATCCGGTATACACACGTCACGGCGTTTTGGCAGCCCGGTCAACGGGCGAATAATAAACGCGAAACGCGCTCCCGTCGTCCTAAGGCGTCCCCGCGGCAATTATTTTATTCGAGATGATCGTAACGTTCGATGCGGCCAAGTTCACGCGGTCAACGCTATTAATAATACCGCCCGTACGTCGATCTCCGTACGTTGTACGCGTCCGACCGTTTCGTTCGGTAAACGTTTGCCGCCCCCCCCCCCCAAGTTCGCTTTGGCGACACTTTGGCCAGTATTTGTAGTGTTTAATACCCGTTCTGTGGGATCTTTGTACGTTTCGTGGCGAACCGTGATTAGAACGTTTTTGGCCGCCGAGATTTCGGGTTTTCGATTGTTTAGGCCTCCTTCACACGAAGCCACTCGGCAGCGCTTCTTAGAAGCGCGTCAGTGGCGCTGCTATTGTTTTTAAAAGCGCGTTAGTGGTGCTGCGAAAGTGTATCGGTAGACAATATTTGTGAACACGAGAGCACTACATCATTCTCAAAATGGAGAAGATTCTGGGTGAATCCATTGCTTCTAGAAAGACCGAACAAAGGATTATTTTATACACTGTTTGATGACTTGGAAGGAGATGATGAAAAATTCTTCTCATATTTTCGTATGTCGAAGAATACATTCAAAGAACTTTTATCTGGTATCAAAAATAATATAACGAAACAAGATACTGTCATGAGGAAGTCCATTCCTCCGAATGAAAAACTAGCTTTAACTCTGAGGTTAGGCTGACAAATAAAGACTGAAATTAAAATGATAATAATTGAAATCGTTTGATCAGACACGGATTAATCGCGCTACCAACGGGCTGCAAAAATAGTCGCGCGATTGCAGTCACGTGTGAAGACCCCAATCTAAAAATACGTTCTGTTACAAGAAGCGCGACTTTTAGACGCCGCGTTCAGACAGCCACTGACACCGTCTGTGGCGCTTCAAATTAGTGGCCGTGGTCGTGTGTGAAAAACCATCTATATAAGCTAATGTTTTTCCAACAGCAGAGCTTCTCAGTAGCGCTGCCGAGTGGCTTCGTGTGAAGGAGTCCCGCGCGTACGATCTCCTCGGACGTGTATAATTACCGCGGGCGGAAACGCGCCGGACTACGGGAAAACCCCTAATGGCGTTTTCCGGGCCCCCCCCCCTGTCGGGTTACGGAACGCGTTCAATTTTTTTTCGTCTACGTTCGCCACCGTACTCGTCGTCGAATCGACGCCACGAGTGACGACGTGCCGTAAGACAATCCGTTTTCAATCCATCTACCGTCGCGTAGACCGCCCACAAAACCGCCGCTGGTTTACGATTATGTCGGCGAATTATATACCCGTCATCGTTTTAACGAACAACAACGGTAACCTACCGAACAATTTTCGTGACGACCGCCCGAACAAATGTACACCGTACGAATAACGGTGACCGTTTCCGAGTCGGATATTAAAAGAAACGACCGAACGAGACGGATACTCTGCCGAGTGCCGCCGGACGAACATTCGACACGTAACGTCGTTTCGCGTACGGGCCATGTCGTTAAACCAAATCCGGCGTCGTGTAGCCACTATACGGCAATACGCGTATCGGACCATACCGTAATGGAGAGACGACGAGTACGATTTAAACGGACAGCGAACGTTCTATATGTTTATATAGACGGAACGGTCCGGCGATACGTTCGTCATCATTATCGACATTTCTCGGCGAAAACGACGAACGTTCCACCGGAGGCGAATCCCGTTCGGCTGTGTGGACGACGTGTTCTTGTTTGTTGCTGGATACGTGGCGCGGGAAATGGGGACGTCCCCGAAACGGCGTGAGTCCTACGAACGCGTTTACCGGAGGCCAGCGGCGTCGGCGAACGTAAAAAAGGAAAACGGATTGTTCCGTAAAGTCTCACGGGGCGCGACAGTCGTCCGTCCGTTCCGCACCCGGAAGACCACCGCGGGGTACCGAAACGCGCGTACCCTCTACCGTGCCCGCCGTACGGAACGAACGCGCGGCCGTGTCAAAACACCGGCGGGCCCCGTACGGTTTAGGACGTTAATAACGACGGCTTCGTGTTGCGACGGGAGGTACGCCGTGTTTTCCCAAACACCTCGCGTCGTTCTAACGGCGCCTCGCGTGTTCAACGCCCGTAAATTACTCGGGCGGGGCGTTTTTTTTTTTTTGCTTCGTCCCGACCGTAAAGACAACACGGGACACAAACGACAGGTTCGTCGTGAAGCGTATTATTATTGTACGCCATACGTCGCCGACGCGTTCGTGATTCGAACGTAAAAAGCAAAGCCCCGGCCACCGCCGTATGGTATAGGTTATACGGGCGGCCGTGGTTAGGTAATAAACGCCGAAAATCCGGACGGCTAATAATAAACGTCCCCGAGTGTATCGAGCGGTTAAGCGGGTTTTTCCGAGCGACGAAAAACGGTGAGCCACCGGGTGTTTGCCCGGGGAACGGTTAGGTAAGCTTTCGTAGCGTATAACGTCGGCTGCCGGTTTTTAGGGTCGAAAGCGCTGACACTCGCGCGCGCACGATAAAACGCGAAATTCGTCGCTTCGTGGGTGGTTCGGACGTCGTTATTTATTTTCGTCGTCTCGCCGTTTTGTTTCTTTCCTCGCCAATATTATCGGATAAACACGCCGCAAGCGCTCGCCTATAAAACGTACGCCCGTTGCCGTATTACTGATACCACTCGACTCGTGACGCGTTCACGACGAGTGAGGACTGTGTGGTCTGTATCCTCTTCGTCATTTATCATTACGCGCACATCACGCGCAGCCATTATACGCGCGGCGACTCGCTTCTTGGAAATAATAACGACGATATGCGCGTGTGTCCTCACCCCCTCTTGACCCGAAGTCTCGCGCGCGCTGTAGGGGATGAAACGCGACGACGACGCGGGCACACGGGCCGGAGGGCCAATATAACACGCTATCCTCGTCGTGCAGGGGTTGTGCAGGCGGCGGGTCACGACGTCCGCGCCAGTTCCATATCGGACGGGACAAATCGGTTTTCGACTTTTCGTTCCGTACGGACGACGCGATTCTATCGGCGTATTATAT
The DNA here is from genome assembly GCA_025469175.1 of Geopemphigus sp. TES_GeoC_2020. Lineage (NCBI taxonomy): Eukaryota > Metazoa > Arthropoda > Insecta > Hemiptera > Aphididae > Geopemphigus > Geopemphigus sp. TES_GeoC_2020. The sequence continues at coordinate 35,677 of JAIPRN010001102.1, forward strand.
AATGTGACGGGCCGGTACCAGATAAGGTTTTATCACGCGCCCCGCGCTCTCGCCCCACACACACACACACACACACACACACGCCACTCTCACGGGACACTCTAACCGAACGCGCGGACCGGAAAATTCGTACGACGCGTTTTTATTGTGCTTGTTTCTTTTATACGTATTATTATTATCTTCGTATCGGCCGACTACGACGCCCGTCTGAAAGGTGTAAATAATAATAACGTACACACGTCTGGGGTGGTGTTTGCCGCGCGTACGCCTCTATACGCGTTATAAATCAATCGGCCGTATGTATGTATGTATGTATGTATATATATGTAAATTGGATACAATGGAAACCATCGACGCGTGATATATGGCTGCGTGGCGAGCGCGGACGACGGCGAAAAATATACAAACGCGGCGAGTGTGCTCTCGGAATGTTCGATTCGGTGAAACAAACGTCGTTTTTATAACCGCGCCTACGAATTCGAACGTTCTGCGCCAATGGCGACTAAACGGCCGTTAATTTTTTAACGCGCCGACGAATAGCAAATACGAACTTCGTCCGGTCGGCGGTTACAATACTGTAGACGAGACGCGTTCGTCGGATCGCGCCGTCCGGTAGGGTAAATTGTTGTTCCCACTCGGGCGTAATCGCGACCCGAACGTTGCGGTAACGCCCGGCCAAATCGCGGACGTCCGCGGCACGGGCAAACGATTCATTACGGCCCGGAACGCGAGCCCGGCGCATATTTCGATAACACTTATCGTACTCGTTAAAGTAAACGTAGCGTCGGCCGGGATCCGTTTTTCCAATTCCGACTAACAACGACATACTCCGTGTCCGCGTGACGCAGCCGATAGTGGCCGCGCGGTCCGTTACCTAATTCGATAATGTTACTCGATAATCCCCGAATCCGACCAGTCGAATCAGGCGTACAATTTACATACGATTTATCGCCGAAGAAGTAAACACGTGACACGCTCGTGCCATACGAACTAAATCGTTGGCGTCGCTCGATGGCGGAACGATAAACCGTAATCGGATTTCGCGTTTTAATCGAAATTAATTAAAAAAGTCTTACGTTTCGGGCTATAAACGCAGGTATACGCGAGCGCGTGTTCGTACAGAGAGAGAGAGAATGTGAAAAAGAGAGACGTATAATACAGATCGCCAGTCGTAATAGTCGGCCCCTCTTATTCGAAAAATTCTCGACCGACGCGTACGTAAACATCAATTTCGTGTAAACAGTACGCATACGCGTGTTTCGTAAGTATCAATGTGAGCCGGTCAAAACGAGAGTGTGTGTACACGTCTAACGACAGACAGACCTCCCGTCGGAATGTTAATGGGCGAACGCGTAATCGGAGATGAAATACTTCGTTTTCGTTTTAAAACTGACAAGCGGACATATATATATATATATTGATTGTACGCTTTATGTTTAAAATCACGCGCGTAGAAAAACGAAGCGTTCACCAGAGTAAGGATATGTTTTCGCCGTACTTGTAACGTACGGTTTCGCGAGAATATTATACATTTTGAACGAAAGACGAATAATACGCGTACGATATCGGGCCGACGATTAAATTCGAAATAAAGTCGGACGCGATCGCGGCCGTTCTTCTTTCGAATCCCGTCGTACGTACGTAAAACATTTGTTGACGAGGATCCGAAATACGAAGCGACGAATCGTTTTATTCGCGCGGGATTTTCTCGTTTCTTTCGTGGCGCGCGATTGAAATAACGTACCGGGGAACGGTGGCGGCAACACGCGTACACGCAATACGTTTGTTCGTTACAACGTCTCGTCGTCTATGGCGACTAGAGTTTCTGGGCGTTTCGATCGCGGACGCGTCAATTTCTGATCGCGTTTGCGATACAAAACGGCCGCCGTAATGTAAGCGCATTTTCGAAACCGTACGTCTCGGGGGGAATACGCGAAGTATTCACGACGAATTCCCGCTGACGTTTTCACGATAATAACGTAATACGCGTTTTGTTCCGAGACGATCGTCCGACTGGCGGCACGAAAATACGAACGGGTGTTACCGATATCGGCTCGAGTGGGCTACTAAGAGTTTTATTATTATTTCGAATTCGGAAACGACGATAATAAATCACCGAGGAACGATTATGATAAATATCGCGTCGGTACGTGGCTCGAGTCGCCATTTTTGTTTGTTGTTGTTGTTGTTAATTACGGTCCACGCGTATAAAACAATAAGCGAATTGGCCGGCGAATAACGAGAACGGACGAACAAAACGTATTTGCAACACTACTAGCGTGATGACGGGTGACTATTACCCGCCGGCGTTTAAACAAAATAACCGGACAACCGCGTCTGTTTAGACGACAAGGGGTGGGATGTTCGGGGGACAATTTTCGACAAGGTGGCGGCGTATAGTTTTGGCGAAATCATTTTATTACGTTTATAAAATCGAACGGATATACGCGGCCAACCAACTGGTTTTCGAAACTGACGTTTATATTCCCGTCGTAAACTTTATAAATACTCGAGAAAACTGTGGTATACGATCGATATACTCGTAAAATCGTGTAATAACCGTACGCGGACTCAACTAGTACGGTACACAGTAGGACAACGTGTATTACGTTTTTATACAAACCTCTTTTACAGGCGAAATACGTATGTCGTTAATTGCCGGACGCGTTATTAATTATTTATTATATTTATAATTACGATACATATGTATATATGTATAGAGTTTATTACGGTTTTGTAGCTTCGTGCGTAATACGAGTCAATATTATACTCATTAGTATCGAAGTATTTTTATTTTCTACGTTACGGAATATCGGAGAAAAAAGTTGTTTTATTACGTGATGTGTGTGTGTGTGTGTGTGTATGTATGCACATGCTCGTAGGTTTTATTTTTAAATTGCCATGTACAGTAGGTGTTTTTGAATTCCGCTATAAAAAAATGTTCGCGCTCGTTAAAATATATTTTACGGATGATATAAAGAACTTTTACGTATATATATACGTAAAAGACCGTGCGATTAGTCCTATTCCACATTGTATGGGGAATGACTAAAGGAATTATAAAGATAATTTATATATATATAGATATACACGTTCTTTAAATAGCTATTAGGTGTTTCGTAGCGTGGGTAACGTATTATACACCGAATAAACGAAATTTCGGCGAAGTACGATTTTTTCGAATCACGGATTTCATAATAGGCCGCACGCGCGCTATGATTCGCCGTCGTTATCGCCGCAAACCGGAATAAGCGTATAATACGAACCGTCCATTGAAACGGAAGCAGTACGCAGCGGTTCGCGAAGTCCGCGTATTAAGTTTTAGGGTATCGCGGTATCGTTTGCCCCCCCCCTGTATAATATAACGATACATATATACCCGTAGGAACGTGCATTAACGTCGGGTGGAGGTGACGATAGAAGAGGGATGGTCAAAACCGAGGAGGTGTGTGTTTGTTTCGAGTTTAGTGTAGTATATTTGGTCCCCGCGCGCGCACGATATCCATCGTGCCGGGGCGGACGCGCGGTAGTGGAGCGAGACGTTGGCGAAGTAATTTCGAGGGTGAAAAACGAAAACTGGAGTAATGTGCGCGTGAGGGAACTGTGTGGCTGGGAAGTGAGGATAACAATAAAAACGGGTCCCGGGTATTTTCGTTGTTTAATTGGATTCGCTTTGTTGATGTGGCGGAAAAGCGTGTGTATATAGCACGAGGGGAGGGTGGGAGCGAAAAAAAAAGAAAAGACGAAACTATATACGCGAGAAACGAGAGGAAAGCTTTTAAACTAAAATGGAAACAAACAGCATACTGTGCCAAGTTCATTAATAAAACGGCACCGTCGTCGCCGTATCCATCCCTCGCCACCTCATCCACCACCCGGCACACACCCGCTCCGGCGACCAAGTCTCGTTAACCGTTTCTGCCGCCGCCTGACTAAAAGCTCGTCCGGGTGTCATCGATTAAACCGAACCGGCCAATCGGAGCGGGCCGTTTACGAAATGGCGGCTTTAAATGAAGTGGTAATCCTCCTCCTCATGCCGCCCACGCAGCAGCGGCCAGACCGATACACCCCGTTCACCTCTGCACGCCCGCGGCACACTCACCCTCGGCCCGGTCTATACATAAGTCCGGTAATGACGGCGCAGTAAAGTTTTAGCCGCCCGCCGGGCGTCACGAGCCGCCGCCCAATTCCGTACTAAAAACCACTACGCCGCCACTCGCCCGCGTGTATACGAAAACCCTAATTTATATAATACGAAAAAGCGTATCCTAGGGGGACGACGACGACGACGAATATTTAAGACCTTAAGAGTTATTAAAACGTCACGTCCGTCGGCCGCGGTCGAATTCGACGGGGGAATAGGAACGTTTCCATAAAAACGCTCGTCTACACGACCGTCGTAAACGAACGTCGCCGGTGGTGCGCACGTTAAAAAACCGAGCGCCGGCACATTACGTCGTAACCCGTTTATTTTAGCGGAGAACATTTCGTCGTAACGTGCACTTCCCGTCCACAGCGAAATCCGTTTGAAACGTACGGTTATCGAATGTACACGTTTTATCGTTATCTATCCCATATTTCAAAAACGTTTAAGAGACGACGACGGCGATAGTATATTTTTTGGTTTTTGACGCGTACGTTTACAACGCGTAACATATTGGGTGTTACACATACGAATAATCCGAATTAGTTTAAGCGGTCGGGAAATCAATTTTAAATTAAACGGATTTTCCCGTTTGTTTGTAATTACGCGTTGTCGATAAATAACTATTAAAAATGACACGCAGTTTTACGAAAGGCCCAACATAACGGTCCAAAGTATTCGAAAATGGCAACAAGCAAGGCGCGCATATCCGGCACTGCATTCTTTATGAATTTCAACGAGGAAAGAACGCTACAAGAGCGTGCGAATCGATTTGTTCCTTTCTCGGCGATAGGTGCGTGGTATCATACGATGTGTGCGCGTTCTGGTTTAATTTGGTTTAAAAGCGGTAAGTTCGGTTTAAACAACACCCCGGAGTCCCTCGGAAATGCGACAACGGCGATTTGGAACTCGCTGCTCACTGAGAATCCGGCGCAAACACAAGAAGAGCTTGCGGAACAGTTGGGGGTAACTCAACAAACGTTACTGCGGACTGCTACCAATGTCGGTTAATCTGCGGGAGTCAAGAAGTAGAAACAAAACGCCCGTATATACAGGCAAACAGAGAACGCCTAGTAAAACTGGACGACTTTATCGTATTCAAAGACGTAAAATTTTTCCCACGCGTCGTTTGCCTGAAAAATGACTTATAGAAAGCAACGGCGAATATTTCGATCGAATAATTGAATTTACTTTCTTTTACGATAAACGTCGAACGTAGCTGAGAGAATTGAATTATTCGTTTGTACACCTAATATGTATTTGGTACGAACACGAGACCGTTTCCCGTCTTTAAAAATGTTAACGGAAAATTGGACGGTTTCGGCGAGTACGCGAAATCGAAGAATCGAAATTAACGATCGTGTTCGGAATTTATTGTTTACGTTTATTTACCGAGGCGAAAAATGATATAACCGCGGTACGGTAATAAGCGCGATAAAAATGTGTTTAACGACGAGTACGGAGACAGAGGTCGACCGAAACGTGTTTTTTTTTTTTTTTTGATAATTCGCGCGGACCGAAATATACGAAGCACGCGCGAAACCGTTCGACGTGTACGAAAAATGAAACGTACGCGACCGGATCCAGACGGCGCGATATGACGGGCGGATAAAATTCGCCGCCCCGGGCTGATTGTCGGGCGCGTATTTCGTTTTCGTAAAATAAAAAAAAATAAAAACAACAAATACGAAATTAATTACGACAACGCGAAGAAATTTAATAATCCGGTCGAACGCGATAATTTTAATCGTACGAAAAGCTTTTATACGGGAAAACCGTCGAGTGTGTGTACGCGTGTATACTACTTTACTAGTACGCCTACAGAAGAAATAAATCTGAGGATTATTTCGCGTTATATATACACACACACACGCGCGCGCGCGTATATTTACCCGCGTAGAATCAGCTTACGAGGAATAAATTATAATCGTACACGTTACGCGTATTATAAATACTCTTATAAATAAATCATGTTTTAATCACGGGGCGGATGGGTGGGTGAAGGGGAGAAATACGATTAACGTTATTTACGTGAAAATAAAGAACGTGTCGCGGTTACAAGTTTGAACCGGACGGGGTTTTAAAGGAAACGGAATATATAGAAAAGGTAACCGAGACTATAAACCGAAGAAACGCGCCACTGACAATCCCCGGCAACGTAATTGCCGCGTAAACGAGTAAATACGTCGTTCGCGTGTTAGGGTTTTCGTTTTCCGGTAAGCGGTTCGAAACGGGGCCGGTTTATATTATTAACGAGTCGAACTCGGTCGGGACGAAAAAACTCGGCGGTCGAGAAATTGTTTCCCACGGCGTTTCCAATTTTACGGCGCACACGCGGATAGCGTAAACTACGCCGACATTTCTGTCCCGAGTGCGACTAAGTATACCTTCGGAAACTTCGGCAAATCGTAGAACGTGCGAACGAAACATTAAGAAAAGTTTTACGCCGCCGAAATTCGGCTCGACAAAATGAGACTATCCGGAAACGCGTGGAAATTGTTTTCGTCCAACAATCGCCTACACGGAACCAAAGTCGTATCATACCGCGATGGTGAAAAACGGTAAAGTACCGGCGCGTGTATGTTTACACGTTTACGAACCGATTGATAATATAGTCGTGCCCTTCTATTGTTCGTAAAATATCGAACCCGGCCAAACCGTGGCCGTTGTTTGTCGCTATCGGCTCTATAGCACGCATTTTTTCGAAATGTCGGCGTTAAATCGTGAACGGGCTGTGCGCGGTTTCCGTCCGAAACAGAGTTTCGGCGATAATGGCTCGAATTAACCGAAACGCAGTGAGTCCGAACAAAAAACCATTTCCTCAAATTAAGTTCAGATACACGTACGACGTTTATCGCGCTATTCGTTCCGGCTATTTTGCGGTTAGCCACGGCCCGGAGGCGATCGTCTTAAAATTCGAAAACGTAAAGCCGGGCAAACCAATCTCTCGTTTATAATATTTGTCGTCCAATATCTCATTATTACGACGCGCGACCAATAACTTCGAACGTCTACTGTCGGATAGTAAGGTACCTTACTCCACGCTGTTTTCTCACAAACATTTTTCGTTTCGAACAATCGACACGTTTTGAGTTCTCGGCATTTGGATTCGACACCGCGCCAATGTGTTTTGACCATGCGGTTCGGTCCGAGTACCGTCTTTGGGGCTCGGTTCATGGTCCGCCGCGTCCGTAACCGACCGTACAAAGACGATCCATTTTTCGCGCTGAAAACGTTACGTTATACGCACGCGCTCGTAACGTCAAGCGCGCCGTCAATTCCGTACGGAAGGGCGGTTACGGGGAGGGGAAACACTACGACGGATAAAGACGAACTTCCCTTTAACCCGTATCCGTCCGATCCCGTTTAATTTGGGAAACGCTTAAGGTCTTTTTTTTTTTTGGGCGAGTGGGAAACGCTACCGAACGAGTCGAAAACGCCACGATAATTGATTTTCGAGAACGTTTCCCGTCGCGTTACCGTGATTCCGCGTGGCGAATCGGTTAAAACAATTCAGAAATCGCCCGTAAAGCGGTTTCCGATACAACGCTCGTGTTTAGAGACGATGTATTCAATTCGTCTTCAGAAATCGATCGTCCGTTTTCTCAATTTAATACAAAATTCAACGACACCCGTTTAGTGTTACGAGAATATCCGAGTACAATAACAACATGTGTTTCGCACGTGAACAACGAATCAAACGGTTTTCCGGGCCCTTCAAATGCCAGTAGTATTTCGTTACATACCAGACAACACGGTCTTTCGCCGAGTACGTCGGACAATAATTTTGCCAAAATACGATAGTTTTCGAACAGCAATGTCGGCTCGTCGGGAACACGATTTGTTTTCGAACTTCGATTATCCGCGTAATTTTCGACCGTATATTACGTACGACGCGTATTTTTCGTCTAAAAATCCGTCGTGGAAAAGGTAAAACCGTCCGTGGATAGGGAGATACACACATATATATATATATATATATATATGTATATATTTATAGGGTCGAGTATATATCGTGTAACGCGTCGGACGAGCCGCCACCGTCGATAAAAGATCTGTTCGGAAACGTCCGCTGGGATGAAATTGATGACCGCAATTCCCAAACTACAAATAAGTTCTGGCAAAATGGCCGATATAAACTCGTATAATGTGTATAGCGCGCGCGTATTTTATAAAGTTGTCCGCGCGCGCGCGCGCGCCGTCACCATCGTCGTCGGTCGCGTTCGTCGAAACGCGGAATTCGATCGGCGTGGCGTGAGGGAGGGGGCGGCATTGTGCATTCATACAATACGGATGACGTACGCGCGAGCAGTATATTTCCCCAGATACCATCTCATATTTTATTCGGTTTTTGAAAAAAAAAAGAGAAAAAGGGAGAGAGAAAAAACCACGGCGGGCGGGTGTGTGTGTGTGTGTGCGCGTGTGATTGGCGGGGTTGGAGGTGGGGAACAGCCAGCCCGTCGTCGTTTATTTATGTACGAATATATGGCGCGACGTAAGGCGAGAAAGAAAATATCAAATACGACATTATACTCGCGCCAAAATGATTAGATATTTATATTTTCGCGACGTTACGGGCGCATAAACGTACGCGCGTATTACGTTATTGGGAAACGATTCGAAAATCGTCTACGGGCGCAGCCGCGTCGTATTATATTATACGCGCGCGCCGCCGTAAAACCGTACGACGCGACGCTGTGACGGCCGTTCATATTTCCGTCCGGTTCCGTTTCGGCGAATTTCCGCGTACGCGATTCCCGATTCTTCGCCGGCCGAAATATCGATCGCTAAGGCCGCTGGTCCCAGGCCGGCAATAGGTGACAACTCAACGATTCCGACGTGCCGGGACAGAATTGTTTAACACGCCTCCGCGGGGGCCAATACGTAATAGACCGAATCGTCCTCGCCGCCCCGCTCTTGGCCAAAGGTCCGCACACATTTTTTGACGTACCGGCATTATGGGGCACCGTTCGCGGCAACACCGGCGAGACGGATCGCTTTTACAGCGCAAACGATTCCTCAACTCGCTTAAGGGCCGCAACGATAAAACCGAAAAAGTAAATATACCGTTAATATAGGTAGCGGCGACAGTTCGGCCGGTGAACCGATTAAGTTATTCGGATCGATCGACGGTATTTAAACGCGTTGGATACAATTGTTGTTACTCGCTCGTATCGAATAGAGGAAATATAAAATTCAAATTCAATTAGAAAGTAATCGTTTTACGATAATTGCTACGGTGTTTTTACGTTATAGCCGTAGTTTGATTATCGTTTTAAACGTTTATATTACCGTACAAACTATTTGAAACTGTTCGAAAAAATAAAATAAAAATTAATCGTTTTTTTTTTCTAATAACCGCCCGGAGAAAATTACGTACTCGTACTTGGGAAATAAAACGGAGAAATACCTGTACGTATAGTTCGTTTTAGACGCGATAGTTTTCTACCGGTGATCGATATAGGCTACAGAATAATTCCTTAACGTTTTTCAAATAATTCTGACAAATAAACGACGATTTAAATTTTTAAAAAAAATGCTCGTATATTTCGATCGAAGCACTTTACCGAATACTTAAACCTAACGAGATACATCACGACGCCGTATTTTATTATTATTTTTGTTTTTCGTGGACCCGACTTCCGTGTGAACCGTGTACCGCGTAAACGGTCTAAACCGGAAAACATTTCGGTGTGTAACATTTATAACATTCGAGTGTACAATACAAAAACGAGAAACTGTACTCCGACTAATGCAGCGGCGGTCTCGGGCCAGCTTTGGTGCGTAAGTACCTCGCGAATATTAACGAAAACGGCGTTAACAGGTCGACTGCCTCGGGTACCATCATACACGACGAACTTGCCGATATCGTCCGTTGATTAATTTAACCCGCGAACTTTCGTCGTCGCCCCGAGTATGTTTTTATTTCGCGGTAACAACTCGATTTTGATAACATTTTGTCCGTTCCGAGTTTAGTATCACTCCGACGTGGAAATGCAAATTGTGTACGGAATTCGATACTCGAGGCGGTATCGGCGGGTTAATTGAAATCGATAGGGCGGCGAACTCGTTTATATTTCGGTAAAATATCGGTTAGCGTATAACGCGTTTATAATATTGTAAATTTGTACAATTCCTATCCGCGCTATACTCGACCGGCGGTGTTGTTAACTATTTTACGTATAAATTACGCGTTTACGAGTTTTGCATATAAAAAACATTAATTACGGGACGTTAATAACGTCGACACGACATTTTCGAACGAGCTACGTAGGTACGATATAATTATCTAATCACGAGTCGAAAAACGTACGAGCGCGCGAGCATTCTCCATTCCGTACGCCGTACGTTTAACGGCGATATGGGTGTGGTTTGGTTTGAAGGCAGTTGGAAATAATAATAATAACGACCAGCTAGCTCCTCTACCTACTCGAATAAAATACATTTCGAAACGAACGCCGCGGCGCGGATACAATAAATATACAATAATAGTGTTACGACGGCCGGGGGAATTAAACGCGCATAATAATATAATTACCGGGCGAACGCGTTATTATTCCATTAATGCATACGTACGTATATACGTAAATTACGTAGGATACAAAACAAATACAAGCGCGTAAATTATTTCGAAGGTGATACGGAATGAATAGTTCAAACGATGAATAACGATTTTAGAGAATAGTGAAAAATAGCGCGCGAGACGTGTGGGGGCGTTCCGTATAATATTTATGATGCGCGCGCGTATCCGTACGGTGATCGTAGAAGTATTCGACGGGAAAACTATGAACGTCGAAACAACAACACCGTAACGGTCGCGGTTAACAACTTGAACCAACGGCGAGGAGTGTTGGTTTCGCGAAAATAAAAACGAACGACGACGGCAGGTACCAACGGCGGCGGATTGTCGCCCAAAAACGGTCGCGAAAAGAATGAACGGAAATCGATTAGCGAAACGAACGGTTACGATTATCGTTCGGCGCACGAAATTACCGTCGGGCCGCTAATTGTTAACGATTCCGGTTTTAAAATTTTCGTTTTCGTCGCTTAACCGTTCGAGTCAATCGATACGTAGGCGAGCGATTATAGTTTTTCAAAATAGCCGTACGAAAATCTTGTAACGCTCCTCTCTTCCCCCGTCGCTTAAGAATATCGGCGTCCAAAATATGTATCGATAAATTTCGGCTTTTCTAAACATTTCAATCGATTCCAGCAAAAAATTAGTTATTATCCGTCGTAATCTGTTCGTTTTTATTAGAAATCCCGTATTAATCGTGTCCAAAAAAACGTTTCGTTTAACGTCGAAAATCTGTTTAAATTTAATTTAAAATTTAGGCGCGTACGCGATAAACGTAATTATTTAGAGCCAGAGTTATTACTTAAAACACGTCGATTCTATTTAAGTTCTCAACGTTTCCGTGGTGTAGCGGTTATCATATCTGCCTAACACGCAGAAGGTGGTTAAATCCTGGGCGGAAACATTTTTTGCCTTTTTGAATTTTTTTATGACAAAAGAATAAAACATATCGCGATATCTTACCGATTTTCGTTTATTCATTTTTATTCAAAACATTACCGACGATTATCCATTTGATTAATTTTCCGACGAGTGTACGATTAAGGCACCAAAATTATTTCGTGTTAATTCGTTTACGACCTTGGAATATTATTTTACGTTGAAAAGACTAATCGAGCTGTGACGTAGTCCACGTACGTGTGTGTGGATAAAATAAACGTTTCGATAAAATTGTTATCGAATACAAAAATGGTCTAAAAATACGTGTACACAATATTATGTACTATTATTGATTCCTCCGGTAAGCGTTCACGTCTCACACATTGGGATCCGCTGGTCTATACACAGACACTACACTATAGTCACGACTACTATTGATTAAATAACCTTTACATGTGTATATGTATGGCATAAGAGTTAGATTTTGAAAAAGTCAAAAAGGTTTCAGTTTCGTCTTAACGAACTATAAATTATAAATGTTAACCTAATCGTATCGAGACTTATTAAGCGAGCAGTTTGCGTAACCTTTTTTTGTATACGGAAACAAATCCACCTCGTTTCGTTTAACGTTACAGAGGATTACGTATTGGCGCAAATTTGTTTTCTCCGTTTTTCGCTCAACGATTGGCGTTTGGATAATTTAAATTACTAAATTAGAATTTCGGGGACGACGCGTTATCTATCGCTGGATTTCCAAAAAAAAAATCAGTTTTCCAAAAATAGCGTAAGAGAATTCGTCGTATTCGAACGTAAAACAAACAACGTGTTGTTTTTAAATGAACTCCCCCGTACGTTACGGCGACGAGTTCAGTACGTTATTTTGTTATCGTCGAAATTGTTAAACGCACGCGTAATTGCGTGCGTATATTTAATCGTTTTTCGTTTTTTCTTGTTTGTGTGTACTTACGTAGAATTGGATTCGCGTCTCCGATATTAATTTTCGACGGGGACGTAAACAATAGTAAACAGACCGAATTGATCGGCGCGCGTTTTTAAAACGTTATTAATAATTTTTAAATCGTTATAATTTATATACGTGGTACACACGCATCACAGGTGCGTATTTGCGTAATATGTAACGAATTCGAAAATAATATTTTCAAAATAGGATTATATAGAACGAGAATAATCGATAGCCGTTTTATATAAAATGAAATTAACTCTCGTCTTCAACCGTTTCCGTGGTGTAGCGGTTATCACATCTGCCTAACACGCAGAAGGTCCCCAGTTCGATCCTGGGCGGAAACATTGATGACTGTTTTTTGTCTTTTTCAATTTTTTTATGACAAAAGAATAAAACATATCCCGATGTCTTACCAATTTTCGTTTATTCATTTTTATTCAAAACATTACCGACGATTATCCATTTGATTAATTTACCGACGAGTGTACGATTGAAGGCATCAAAATTATTTCGGGTTAATTCGTTTACGACCTTTGCGTTTGGGTAATTTAAATTATTAAAAAAGAAGCTCGGGGACGACGCGTTATCTATCGCTGGATTTTCAAAAAAAAAAAAAAGTTTTTCAAAAATAGCGTAAGAGAATTCGTCGTATTCGAACGTAAAACAAACAACGTGTTGTTTTTAAATGAACTCCCCCGTACTTTACGGCTACGAGTTCAGCACGTTATTTTGTTATCGTCGAAATTGTTAAACGCGCGCGTAATTGCGTGCGTGTATTTAATCGTTTTTTCTTGTTTGTGTGTACTTACGTTGGATTGGATTCGCGCCTCCGATATTAATTTTCGACGAGGGCGGACGATTCGACAATAGTAAACAGACCGAACTGATCGGCGCGCGTTTTTTAAACGTTATTAATAATTTTTAAATCGTTATAATATATATACGTGATACTCATGCACACACCGGTGCGTATTTGCGCAATATATAATTCGACGGAAATAAAAAAACGCGTAGCTGTATTTTATACATATATATATATATATATATATATATACGTAAATACTTCGCGCACGAAAAAAGAAATATTCCTAAAACGAAAACAAACACGCCCGCGGGCCGCAAATAATATACGGCGCATGCGGGCCGAATTATGTATAAATATATTTGATTTTTATACGATAAATTGTTACGGTACGTTTTATAGGCACGTAAAACTAGATAACGAACAATAAATAAATAAAATTACGTTTAATAATAACGTATATCGGGAACGCGTGAATCGTAAAAAACGAAGATCACGAAGAACGACGATAAATTATGTACGTACGTAATCGTTAACGTAAGAAAAATCGAAAAACGCGGCCAAGCGTATTATTTGTCGTTTGTTTTTATGGCTAAACGCCTAGCAGATTAGTCGCGGCGGTAATTAGGCGCGTAAAGCGAACGTATATTTTTCAACGGTGTATGTGGAACCGTTTCGTTCGTTTCGGAACGAATACGGGGAATAACGGACGGCGACGATCGTTCGCGAAACAACTACCGGCCCGTGGGTCGTCTCTCGCCGGTGCAAAGTTCCGACGGCCGGCCGTAGTTTCGCGTTAAAATATGCGCGCGATCGTAAACGCCGTCGACACCTTAGCTCGTTCTCGGGTTGTCGTCTCGTTAATTAGACAAACTTTTGGTCTCGACGAAAACGTACTTAAAGGCGGTTTTTCGCCTCGATTATTTACGTAGTTTAAACGAACGTCACGTTAGACGACTCTAGTCGACGGTAACACGAATATCGTGTACACACACTTCGGACCCGTTCGACAATATTCCCTGTTGTTCGATTACCGGTGTTCCGTAATTCGTACCGCGAGCTCTTTCGTTTTCGGGCTCCGCACGCCCGCCCGACTTTTACTCGTCCCCCGGCGTTTAACCCCCCCCCTCGGTCCGCCCGTGTTTGGTTCCTCGCGTTTTCAGACACGGTACGTTTAGTAAATACGATCTAAATCACTTACCGTCTTGTTTAACGTTCGAAATATTTATTCGTCCCGCGCGTTAATACGTACGGTAATATGCGTCGCACCAATCAACGATCCGAAAACGTTCCGTCGGTTTACGTTCCGTTTTCGGGCGTCGTATACGCACGACGCCACCTTATTCGTGAACGCGTGTTTATAATCTTTTATCGTTCGCGTCAATAATTAACGCGCACAATACGAAAAACCCGAAGTAAACCTACCGCACAACGAGGGTAACAAAAACGGGTTTACCACGCGGGGTCGTATAACGTAATAAGTGCAATATTGTTCGTCCGTTGTTGACGACGCCCTTTTGATTAGCCCACCGTAACTAAAACCGCTAACCGGCCGACGATAGTCGCGAAGTTCCGAAAATCGTTTCGGACGTTGTCGTCGTACCGGAGAGTATTTTCGATTTTGTCGAGAGGCGCCCCGACCGACGATAACGTTCCCCCCCACACACCGCTAGCCATTGTCGAACGGGCGAGACGAGCCCGCGATACCATTTTACGGGTCCTCGCGAAAGTAACGGCGACCATACGTCAACGATATTATCGCGATGCCGCGAATTTTACTCCGAAAAACAATTCGAATCGTTGGCGTGAAGGCGTCGCGCCGCTCGTGTTTAGAGCGCAGACCGAGTTCGGTTCTGTTTTGTGGGTGATCTGTTTACGGTCCGTCGGTTCGAGACGATCCGTCCGTTCTCGAAAACCGCCGGACACGTAAAAACATCGGAAAACCGGATACCCCGGGTACGCGTTTAAAACCGAAATCGTAATTATATATATATATAATATCGATTCGCCACAATCCCGCGGGTGCTTAATTTTTCCGGTTACATTTTCGGCGTAAAAAATTACGTTTCGCGAAACTTTCGATTTATTTTAAACGCGTGGGCGGTAGACGTGATCAAATTTCCCCCTCCGCTAAAAAACAACAACAACGGCCATATATATAACGCATAAACGTATACGTAAAACGTCCCGTCGGTTATAAAATATTATTATTATTATTATTCGCTATTATTATCGCGCTTCGGTTTTTTCGCCGTTTTACGCCCGGTGTTTTGCCAACAACACGGGCGAGTTTATAGCGCGAAATAAATAGGCCGCTCCCGTACGCCAGGGTGGAGGGGAGGGGGAGGGGCGCGCGTCTAAAACAGAAAACGAAGGCTTATTTTGTTATGTTTACCGCAAACCGTAATAACCGCACACACGGATAGAAAAACGACTCGTGCGAAACTTCCCGGGCTATAAACCCTAGGAAGAAGATTTCCTCCGCGCATAATACCGTATATACGTCTAAGTTGTATTTTCTTTTTTTATCCCCGGCAACTACTCGCCGCGGACGGAGAGGCGAATCTATTTTCTTACTCCGCGCTGTATACGCGTATACGTAAACACACACACACACCCACGCGTTGCTCCGTTTTCTTTTTTCAATTTATCGTTTACAGGAAATTGAATCGGATTTCGCGTACACACACACACACACACACACACATGTATATATAAAAAATATACAGGAGTGTACGGGTGCGCGCAAGACCACTTCGCCCAATAAAAGGAAACACCATTTTCCCGACGTAATAAAACACAAATATAAAGCTATCACGCGTGACAATATATACCGCCGCCTTCTTCTCTTGTTTTTCCGCCATGTTTTCGATATGTGTGTGTAACGATATACTCTTATATATATCGCGAGCCCGATTTTTATACGTTATTTTTTTTTATTCGCTCATTTCCTGTCTGCGCGTTCGTATACGGGACGAAAATCGTCCAGAAACCGAACCCGATAAAAAATCGTTACAATCCGAAAATTATTGCTCGATTCCCCTTCCCCGTCTAATATTTTATATCGCCCGATACATATATATATATATACATACGCCTATAATATCACCAGTCAACCGAAACGGGCTATATTTCGCCGTAATGACGCCGATATTATATTTGTACAGGAAATCCTGAAAGCGTTACCGCAGTGCGCGACGTATTCTCCGGTTCGAAGGATATTAATCGTGTATGTTTCTTATCCGTTTTAACGAAAAACTATAATTTAGCCCGCGTTGTCCGTACATTTCTGATTCGTCGTCGATTGTCGACTACAGTCGCGTATCACTCCTCCCACCAACCCACTCCCCTGCGCCACGTTCAAGTCGATCTGGCGAAAATATCTCCGAGTATTTCCGCCGATAGAATGTGCGCGTTATGGCAGGGAAGTGGTGGAATAGGAGACCATTTCGGAAATTCGCGCGCACTGACGAACAAATTAACGAAAACGGTCCCGTCTTCCATAAAAAAAACCAACCGGTCAAAAACGACGTCCGTCGATCGAGACGCCGCGATACATGCACTCGATAACGGGTAAAAACGAAACGACTACCTACACCCCCCCCTCTTTCCCTGGTACGAGTATACCGGGAGAGTCGAAAAACCGTAACCGAACGTCACGGCCGTAATTCGAAACGACTATTCCGCGTGTTTTCGTGACCAAACACGGACCGGCCCGTATACACGCGCGTCGCCCGGGTAAACGTTACACGGATTATATATAATACGTGCACGGTGTCGTCGTGGAATTAATCGATTTCGACCGGAGTGTTTAATGCCATTGGGAATCGACGGATCGCCGTATTATGTAACGTAGTGAAACGCGCGGGGTTCAGACGGGGCCGGGTCAGGTATAGTATTGGAATTCTGAAGAGGGTTTCGAAGATTACTATCCAATATAAACGTAATAATAACGTATACGGTCGGGCGCGTGTATATAAAACAAAAAAAACTAGTTGTCAACAATACGACGGCTCCACCTCCGTCATAACGCAAAACATTAGTCGTACGTAATTAGTTTCGGTCGACGACGCCCACCGTGAAATTAGAGTCGCGCGACCGTCGTTATTTTCGGTTTACGTTTTCAGTGTGAGGGGTGAAGGGAACATGGTTTTTTTTTTTTTTTTTTTTTCGAAAAACCGACACGAAATCGGACGTATTTCCGTTGGGCAATACGGAATGTCGTCGTCGATTGATTACGACCGGTGTTCGGTACGAATGTGCGCAATTGAACGGTTCGGACGAAACGAATCCGACGGAAACCCCTTTTCTCCCGTGCGCGTGCGTGCCGTATTTAGGAACGTTAACCGGACCGATTAAAATCCAAATAAACGTCCGCGCGCGTGGGCGATTGATTGAACACTATTGTCGTCGTCCGTGCGATCGATATTACGCACGTCAATTATGCACTGCTTCTAACGAACGGCGTAGTTCGGTGCGAACGATCGTTTTCCGTTTGGCGTTAAATAAAATGGAAATACACGAATTCGCGATTTTTCAAGGCCAACGGAACCTCGAGGGACGCTGTAAGTCCGTTGTAGTCCGTTAAAAACCAACGAACACTGGTCGAAAAATGTGTACACACACTCCCGAGGTGTAAAGTGCCCGCTCAACTGGCACATACGTATGCGCGTATATAAATACGTCGGAGAGCAACGCGCGTCGGGTGAAGTTGAATTCGTTTTTTACGTTGGTTACCGTTGCCCGGGGACTATACCCTACACTGTTACGGTTGTTTCGTGGCCGATTGTAGATCCGTTGTTCGTGACGCCAACGGAATACCAAGAGGGCCAACCGTGCCGTCGTCGGGGTACCGTGTCCAAGCAGTACCGCCGACACGTTATAATTCGTGTCGCACGGCGATCGTTCTGTGTTTAATCGCGGGGACGAACTCGCGATCCGCGAAAACCGTCCAGTCGAAATTTAATCGCGAAAAACAGCCCTTAGTCCCCTCTCCGCCCGTTACCGGCACCTGTTTAGATAGTTACGAGAATTCGAATTGGACGTACGGGGCCGGACACAGTCTTTGAATTGACACAGTATCGTCCCAAAACTTTAACGTTTCCGTGGTGTAGCGGTTATCACATCTGCCTAACACGCAGAAGGTCCCCAGTTCGATCCTGGGCGGAAACAAGCGAGAGAATTTTTTTTTCCGCGCGTCGTCGTATCGTTTTTT